>OAMR01000952.1:214009-225435 GCA_900205405.1 Echinochloa crus-galli
ATAGGAGAGGTCTGCATTATTCTAGAGAGCTTTGAAAGAAAATAACCTTGTTGCATTCGACAATGAATAGACTAATTTTAGCAAGTGTTTTACTCCATTGCTTGAGAGAGTACCTCAAACTTTTGAGCTTCCTCAACACAATTCTGGGTGAATTTATCCCAGAAAACTTGTATTATCTCCATGTGCTTAGGCTAAAAGTTTCAAATTTTAAAATCTTTGACATGAAAATGTTGGTGCCAACCATGACCTTGCAAGGGATATGGTCAGATATGAGCTTTGAAATTAGCAAGATCATTGTGTTAGGATAATACAAGGTCCAGTTTTAGAGGTGAAGAACCAATACAACTGTTCTACAAGAGGTCCTATTAAATATTGCTCCATATAAAATCCCTTCTTTTATTGGAAGTTTCGTAAGGTCCAGGTAACCAATGATGTTATTGAGAATAACTGTTGGTTGAGGAAGTCTGGAGAAACCAGAATGTCATAGTAGTAAAATAGGTAGCCAACTACCCACAAGACATCGTCAAAGTTTTGTTCAGCAGACAAAAGCAAAACATGTAATAAACAAACATTCTACAAATTAAATTATAGCATCACATAGGTAGGATTCTCCATAGTCTTGTTCTCATATTTGTCATATTATCATTGTGAGCTTCTTCAATTGACCCATGCATGAGTGCATCTTCACTGAGATCTTCAAGAGCCACATTGCAAGCTTGGGCATGGAATTTCCTCACCTGTTATAGCTATGGTGGGTTGTCAAGTAGCTTTGCACTGTCCACTTGCTTCATAAGCACTTCCTTCTACTATTTTCATGCTTTCGTGGGTTGTCCTTTAGCTAGATATGTCAGTACCCATCCTTGCATGGATTAAGCCTTACACTATGTCTAACAGTTTACATCTCCAATGGACTTTAGAGATAACAATTTGAAGTCAAAGGTTGATGACAAAAATCGACCACGGTGGGAGACTCCCATCAGGTTTTGTTCTAAGGTGTCGTACTTTGAATTGAGGTAGGGACGGGAATTTCTACAACTCTCGAAGTTCAACGCTCTAACCGGTCCACTGCGAGTAGCTTGGCAAAGATTGATTACACCAATGCCCCCTTTTTCTTTGAGTGTATTTCCTCCTTTTTTGTGGACTTGACACCGTTTGTCCAAATACATTGCTTCCACGTCCTATTAGTGTTTGTTGTGGCTCCCTTGTGAAATTTTACTAGGCATATTGCGTAGGTTATGGCTGGTGTGATTAATGAGTTGGCCATCTCTAGCCTACCTGAATAAGACAACAAAGACAGAACAAGCTGTTAGCATTCTCTCATTTCTATCCATATGGTTGCCTAGATATATGAATGTCTTTGCCCTGTGACATCCTGTCTCAATTCAGATGACTCAGTAATGGCTAATGAGGTACTACCTTGCTAATAGAGCAAGAGTGGAGCCAACTTATAAGCCCTTGTCTTCTAGCCATAGCACCTTCGAGTTGATCCTTTTACATGAAGCAAGGACAAAAGTGTGAGCAAGGCGCTAAGTGTACGTGTGAACGCCCCTCGGAAGGGCCAATTAGATCCAAGTGAAATGCCTCGTTGATGATATAATAGACAAAGGTTCTCATTGTCTTACCCCTCTCCTAAATTTAAGGGATTCTATTGAGAAGCGTAGAGGAGGTACCAGATGTGGAAAGAAGCTGGATCCAAAATAAAGCTTTATCAAGGAACCTCATCTACCTCATGGCAGCAAGGTCTGCAAGGATAACAGGGGTGCTCAATACTGTCAAAGACCTTGATAAAATCAAGCTAAAGGATAACGATACCCCTTTTGAATAATGACATGATGAATGTATTCAAAACACCAAGCCAGACAATCTTGTATTGTTCTAGATCTAATGGATGCATACCTGTTTACATGTAGCGGTTTTAGAATGAAAAGTTGCAACTTCTCTACTAATATTATTGTCAAAATTTTAATGGTGTGTGAGGAGAGATATGTTTGAAACAGTTGACTAATTAAGGATCGTTTATCTTGGGGATGAAAGTAATATAGGAATTATTGATTGGCTCCAAAGTTTGGCCCTCCCTTCAAAAAACTCTTGGCACCGGTAAAACTCCTTTTTTATAATGGGATAACATTTGTTAATGAACAACCCATTAAAACCATCTTGCACTATCAATTTTCTTCATTTGACAAATGTTTCATTAGGCAGTTAAGATAAACATTTAAGTTTATCATATCAAGGATATCAATGTGCATGATTGGATTTGAGTTACTCCCATCCTTATTTTGGAAGATGTCCGATGTTCGGATGAAGGAAGCTTTCCATTCATGGTCGTAGACAATATTGCCATATGCACCTATCGGCTCTACCTATATGATATTATGGACATAGCATAGAAAAACTTTATGCATTCATTCCCTAATTTAATTTTGTTTACTTTATGCCTCTTATTCCAATAAATGTTCTTGCATCTAATAAGTTGGAGTACCTATTTCTTACCTATTCATCTAAGATGCCGTTCTTGAACATAGAGAGGTATGAATTCTTCTAGAGAGCCTTGAAAGAAAATAACCTTGTTGCATTCGACAATGAATAGACTAATTTTAGCAAGTGTTTTACTCCATTGCTTGAGAGAGTACCTCAAACTTTTGAGCTTCCTCAACACAATTCTGGGTGAATTTATCCCACGAAACTTGTATTATCTCCATGAAGGCTAGAGGTGCTCAGGCTAAAAGTTTCAAATTTTAAAATCTTTGACATGAAAATGTTGGTGCCAACCATGACCTTGCAAGGGATATGGTCAGATATGAGCTTTGAAATTAGCAAGATCATTGTGTTAGGATAATACAAGGTCCAGTTTTAGAGGTGAAGAACCAATACAACTGTTCTACAAGAGGTCCTATTAAATATTGCTCCATATAAAATCACTTCTTTTATTGGAAGTTCCATAAGGTCAAGGTAAACAATGATGTTATTGAGAATAACTGTTGGTTTAGGAAGTTTGGAGGGACCAGAATGTCATAGTAGTAAAATAGGTAGCCAACTACCCACAAGACATCGTCAAAGTTTTGTTCAGCAGACAAAAGCAAAACATGTAATAAACAAACATTCTACAAATTAAATTATAGCATCACATAGGTAGGATTCTCCATAGTCTTGTTCTCATATTTGTCATATTATCATTGTGAGCTTCTTCAATTGACCCATGCATGAGTGCATCTTCACTGAGATCTTCAAGAGCCACATTGCAAGCTTGGGCATGGAATTTCCTCACCTGTTATAGCTATGGTGGGTTGTCAAGTAGCTTTGCACTGTCCACTTGCTTCATAAGCACTTCCTTCTACTATTTTCATGCTTTCGTGGGTTGTCCTTTAGCTAGATATGTCAGTACCCATCCTTGCATGGATTAAGCCTTACACTATGTCTAACAGTTTACATCTCCAATGGACTTTAGAGATAACAATTGGTTTGCCCATGGGCTTGTAGATATTGAGCAGTGGACCCAATTGATCAATGAGATAACGTCCTATTGCTAAGCCAACACTGGTCATTGTTTGCATTATTTTCAATGTCTATATTTTTTCACCATATTTTCATCGTCTTGATTTACGGGGAACCATTCTGACCACCAATCATCCATGTCATTATCATTTTGGGACGGGTAAGTAAGGTCATCGTGCACATTCTGCATCTGGATCACATTGAGCCCAAAATTTGCCTAAACTAACTGAAACCACAAATATGTTGAAGAACAAATGATAATAAATTTCATACATAGTATATATACATAATTTTCATGCATTTTTTATTGAGATAATAAACATAGACGATATAGGAGCAGACCAAAATAAATCTGACCTTGCCTTGGCCCACTAGTGTAAGCTAGGTCCATGGCTATGTCGGGGCCAAGCTTGGATGGAGTTAAACAAGCCCGAAAAAAAGTTGCCCTAGCCGAACTCCAAGTCCAAAAAAGAATTATCTTTACACTAGAAAATAGCGGATGGCAAGCAAATTATCTTTACACTGGGTGAGCATGAGCACCAAATTTCTTGGCCTAAATGGAACCGAACTTTCTCTCAACCCAACCCAAGAAATACTCATGTGTATATATATTGGAAAGTTGCCTGAAGTTACACAAAAAGGTATGCTCGTCATTGAAATGTTATGATAAAAACTTTAATTTAAAGGCTCTATAATTCTTATTTATGTTGTCAAATGTCATGCCAAATATTTAATTATAAACCTCTATAGCTCACTTGTCCTTTTATTCCCATGTAATCTAATCCTTTGGTAAATTTAAGGGTTGCCAAATGTGAAATTTTTGTGGAATATATTCTCCATGAATTTTCAAAAACGTAAATTGTTGAATTTAAGTGCAATACAAAATATAATGCATAATTTAAAGGGTAAATAATTGCAAAGTTGGCACTATGATCTTTATCAAAAGGTATAATATAGAGTTGCTTATGTGCACTGGTCCTTGGTGGAGCCCACACAAAGGTCAATCCAATGGTGTTATGGCTTGAAGACAAAGGATAATAATTTGGCTCCATGGCCATCCAAATTAGACTAGGTGTCATACCATGATAGATGAGGTCTAACTGTCTAAGAGGTGAGAGATCATAGTCATTTAATTTTGTTTACTTTATGCCTCTTATTCCAATAAATGTTCTTGCATCTAATAAGTTGGAGTACCTATTTCTTAACTATTCATCTAAGATGCCATTCTTGAACATAGGAGAGGTCTGCATTATTCTAGAGAGCTTTGAAAGAAAATAACCTTGTTGCATTCGACAATGAATAGACTAATTTTAGCAAGTGTTTTACTCCATTGCTTGAGAGAGTACCTCAAACTTTTGAGCTTCCTCAACACAATTCTGGGTGAATTTATCCCACGAAACTTGTATTATCTCCATGAAGGCTAGAGGTGCTCAGGCTAAAAGTTTCAAATTTTAAAATCTTTGACATGAGGCATGGAATTTCCTCACCTGTTAGCTATGGTGGGTTGTCAAGTAGCTTTGCACCGTCCACTTGCTTCATAAGCACTTCCTTCCACTATTTTCATGCTTTTGTGGGTTGTCCTTTAGCTGGATATGTCAATACCCATCCTTGCATGGATTAAGCCTTACACTATGTCTAACAGTTTACATCTCCAATGGACTTTAGAGATAACAATTGGTTTGCCCATGGGCTTGTAGATATTGAGCAGTGGACCCAATTGATCAATGAGATAACGTCCTATTGCTAAGCCAACACTGGTCATTGTTTGCATTATTTTCAATGTCTGTATTTTTTTCACCATATTATCATCGTCTTGATTTGCGGGGAACCATTCTGGCCACCAATCATCCATGTAAAAAAATCATCATTTTGGGACGGGTAAGTAAGGTCATCGTGCACATTCTGCATCTGGATCACATTGAGCTCAAAATTTGCCTAAACTAACTGAAACCACAAACATGTTGAAGAACAAATGATAATAAATTGCATACATAGTATATATATATTTTTCATGCATTCTTTTTATTGAGATAATAAACATAGACGATATAGGAGCAGACCAAAATAAATCTGACCTTGCCTTGGCCCACTAGTGTAAGCTAGGTCCATGGCTATGTCGGGGCCAAGCTTGGATGGAGTTAAACAAGCCCGAAAAAAAGTTGCCCTAGCCGAACTCCAAGTCCAAAAAAGAATTATCTTTACACTAGAAAATAGCGGATGGCAAGCAAATTATCTTTACACTGGGTGAGCATGAGCACCAAATTTCTTGGACTAAATGGATTCGATCTTTCTCTCAACCCAATCCAAGAAATACTCATGTGTATATTTGAAAGTTGCCTGAAGTCACACAAAAAGGTATGCTCGTCATTGAAATGTTATGGTAAAAACTTTAATTTAAAGGCTCTATAATTCTTATTTAAGTTTCTACAGCTCACTTGTCCTTTTATTTCCATGTAATCTAATCCTTTGGTAAATTTAAGGGTTGCCAAATGTGAAATTTTTGTGGAATATATTCTCCATGAATTTTCAAAAACGTAAATTGTTGAATTTAAGTGCAATACAAAATATAATGCATAATTTAAAGGGTAAATAATTGCAAAGTTGGCACTATGATCTTTATCAAAAGGTATAATATAGAGTTGCTTATGTGCACTGGTCCTTGGTGGAGCCCACACAAAGGTCAATCCAATGGTGTTATGGCTTGAAGACAAAGGATAATAATTTGGCTCCATCCTTGATCAACTATCAAGGTGATACTAAATGTCCACATTGCACTTTCGGTCCACTACTGGGCCATCCAAATTAGACTAGGTGTCATACCATGATAGATGAGGTCTAACTGTCTAAGAGGTGAGAGATCATAGTCAAAGTCGAGTTTAGGGTTCATGGACAAGTATTTATGTGTAAGAATGAGTCTCTATATGTGAGACTTTGCGCAATGAGTCTGCGAATAATTGTTCTAGGTTTTGGTTTAAATTGTACCACATCGGTTGAAACATATTGCAAACATATCCTAGAGGAAATCGTCTTTGGGTCTTGCATCTTTGATCGGATTTTGAGTTGTTAAATGTCCAAATACACTTCCTTTAGTTCATAAATTTTTTGACCTCATTTACCCTTGAATTTGCTTGTCATCTCAATATTTTGAATTTCCTTTTATGGGACGATTTATTTGTTTGCTCAGTACTTGTTTAGAAAATTGATTTTTTCCATCTTTGACATTGACCGTCCTCAATCCTCATATCCTTTTATTGGACCACCACCTATTAATAAGCTTATTTAGCACATAGCCCCTTAATTGCTTGTTGTTAACCATACAAAACCCACGAAGCGGTCTAGATGCACTTTTAATCTTCATTATTGACAATGGCATATATCTCTTCATCTGATTAATATTATTCAATACTATTGCTTCCATCTTTTAGCATGTGCCATAAATTGTTGTGATTACTCAATGGTGGTTCTTCTTCATCATCATAACCAAGTATTGTGATTTATAGTTATCATGGTTCATAAGCTTCAATAGCATAGGTATTGTTAATCTTCTTAGAGAAGACACCCTGATATGACCAAGTTGGCACCTACAATAGTTGTGGGCTCCTATCAGTGCAAGCAGTAGTATTATGCATGGTTCTCCATGTTGAGCTTCATTCATCCAGCTGACGATGTAACACTCTTGAATGTTATAAAGCAATTTGTCTATATGCCTTAATGTGGTTTTGAAAAGCGGAGATGTTGTCCTACGGAGTATTCTTGCAAGAACAAACCTATACAAGTCCCAACGTTAAATTCACAACCTATGAAACTTGGATGATCTCTAGAAAGCTCATGAAGTGACCAGTGAGTACGACATATATGCTTCACCCTTGGGGTAGCTACTTTATCCTGGTATTGATTATGACTTTGAGCAGAACTTGTACCCAAATAAACTTTCAATTTAAGGCATAGTCCATTGTTCAAGTTGTGGATGAGTATATCTTGAACGTTTAGGTGGAGGTTCAACTTAACGGTCTTTGCTAAAACATTGGTTTATCAGACAATAGTGAGAGTAGGCAAATTCTAAATGGGTACCTGAGCTCTAGTTGGTGATTTTTTGATATATGGGCATGGTCCATATAAATAATTCTTAAGAAACCTCAAAGGACCATTAGTGTTGGAGGGTGCGCCATGTATGTCCCTTATTTCTAATAGATGAGGGTGAGTGTGTGTTTGTGGGTGGGGAGGGAGGGAGGGTTCCTTCCTATTAATATGGACCACCCCCTCAAGGAAATGCTACACTGCAAATTTATATACGGCGAGACCCCTAGGTTTGGGAATCTCTAGAAGAGTCTATATGAGTAAAGTTTGGCCTTCTTTTCATTCTTGTGTTGCCATTGTAGTCTACTACATCCCATTGTGTCATCTTTTGTATTTTCTCATTAAAATTTATCTACTAAATTTGTTTGTCTGCACTTTTATTAGTTCAATATATACTTTAGTTTGTTCGAATTGAATACTATGATATTGATCCCCATAGGGACCCAACAGGGTTTGAGGATCTAACACATCCAGGGATGGGATCCCATCTCATTGCCATCTTAGGCCTAGTGGCCATTTAGAAACCTCAATTTTGAAATGCAGTTCAGGAAAAACCTTAGTTTCAAAAGGCAATATGTTTGGAGGCCTTAGCTTTACAAGTTCGTTTGGGAACCTTAGTTTTGGAAGACGGTTCTAGGGCCTTAGCCCTAGAAATCCATTCAAAAACCTTAATTTCAAATTTTGGCTTCATCTATCCATCAAAAAGTCTTATGGAGAAAGGGCTTCCTCCCACTATTGGAAGGAGTTGTGGAATAGGAGCTCCCTTCCACCATTTAAACATTTCATAGAGGAAGGGCTTCTTCCTATAATTGGAAGGTATCATGTAGGAAGGACTTTCTCCCATCAATAGAAGATATCATTGAGAAAGGTCTTCCTTCCACGTTTTGGGACACGTCATGGTTGAAGAATAGTTATTAGAACATGATCGTTGATCGAACCATTCAAGCCCTCGATTCGATGGTTCATTGGTCCAAACAAGTTGGAATGCTAGTTCAACTAGTTTACATAGATGCATATTTCATTGTATACACAACCATCGAAGTAGCTTGGTGGTAGTGAACAAACTTGCGAAGCTGCCGGTCTGGGGTTCGAACTCCCTCCAGCAGTCCAACCTTTATAATAAGTATTATACAACGTCCACACCCGCGCTCCTTGTTGTCGTGCCATCAGGCCAGTTTACATCGGTCGTTTCCACTTTAAACCGGATGGTTTCTAGAAAAAAAATAGTCGCTTTGACTGGATAACGCCCGGTTGAAGGCTTCCTCCAATTTTTGGAAGGCGTTGTAGAGGAAGCCTTCCTTGTATTGTCAAAAAAAATAATGCGGGAAGAAATTCGTGACAACATTAGAAGGAATCATATAGAAAGGGCCTCATTCCATTTAGATGGATTCTTAGATGAAGAGTTTCCTTCCAATGTTGGAAGGCATCATGGAGAAAGGGTTTCCTCCTATTGTCCAAATATTTCGTGGGAGAAGAGCTTCCTTCCCTGATTAGAAGGATTCATGGAGAAAGGGCATCCTTCTACCTAAGAAGGCACTCCTTTGTAGAAGCCTTTATTGAGGAAGGGCTTCCTCCTAATGTTGAAAATCTTCATGGAGGAAGAGCTTCCTCCTACCATCAGGAAGGAGTCATGGAGAAAGTCAATACTCCATTGTCAAACGGAGCCATGGAGGAATGTCTTTCTCCCATTGTTGGAAAGCGCCATGGAGGAAGGGCTTCCTCCCATCACCAAAACAAGTCATGGTGGAAGGGCTTCCTCCCAGCACCAAAAAGTCATGGAGGAAGAGCTTCCTACATGCCAGGAGGACGCATGGGGAAATGGCACCATCAAAAGGAGTCATGGATCCATAGGAAGAAGGTGTAGGAACGGATTTTCCTTCCACCATCAGAAGTAGTACCAAGGTAAGGGCTTCCACCAAAGAAGGAAGACCTTGTGGAGGAATGGCTTCCTCCCACTGCCAGAAGGTTCCGTTGTAGAAGGCCTTCTAAAGAGTTAGCACTGGAGTATGATCTCCACTCCCTTTACATATTACCAATCCCCAAAATGGCACCAATTTGGTGGAATGTATTCCTAAAAAGAGGCAAACCATAGTTTAGAACCGACGAGATAGAGATATGGGAGGGATTTTTCCCTTTACCAACCTTCAAGGCAATATAATTGCAACTAAGTCCTATGTTTGAAGTGAGGTCATTTTTTCTTGGCATGTATCACGGACATAGAGATTAGTAGGTAGAAGTTGGCATATATTGCATTTGAAACTAACTATAGGACGCGGCCGTGGACCTCGCTGGTGTGGTGGAGCCATGACGAGCTCGACAATTCACCAAGAAGGCAGACTGTGAAGAAGAAGATGAACACCAAACTAATGCATTCCCCCAACTAATGCAGGATCGTGGTTTATAGATCACCAAGTCCATGCAAAATCTCAACCAATTTTATTCTTTAAACTAACTTGTTAACAAACTATCGTATCTCTAAGACTAAAACTTATCTAAGAGTTGGTTGGCAGTAGAATCTTCCATCGCTAACCTTGCGCTCCACGAGTAGATGCGTTGGCCTTCTTCAATTCCGTCACTTATAGTAGGACAATCCCCACATGACATTCTTAGACTAATATTTCAAAGAGCCGAAATATAATACAACTAATCATCTACTATGCCAAAGTGCCATAGTAAACCTCCAACAATTTGTGCATGCGTGTGGGGTTGTTAACTAGTTAGAGGCTACAGATAGTATAGATGAGTTTAAGTCTTTAGAGATTTCATGGGCTTCGAGTGAGAATAGAGACACTAGGATGTTTCTCCAAAAGCCCAAAATAGGACAATCACCACCTAAACTTTCTCCAAAAGGATGTTTTAGGAGATACGAGTTGGCTGCCGAATTAGTGATGGTTTCAAATAAATCGATAGTCGTAACGAAAAGCAAATTGGAGAGGGGATATCTTGCCCGACCCTCTTTTCTAGTGGAATGCCTTCCTAAATACACCATTACAGAGAACTATTGAAGTTCATGAGCATATGATTTTTCAAATCCTATTAATCCATTTGTTAGAAAAAACATGTTTAAGAAAGTATCCAAGATGACTTTGTGCTCAATCCAAGATGAATTTGTGCTCAATTTTGAGCTTGAGGATGACTATATCTCTTTTTACTTAGTGACCTAGCTAACTAGTCTCAATGAAGTGCAATTTTAAATGTGGAGTAAGAGGTAAGTGGATGGACATGGATTTTGTGCATTTTTACACAAGGTTTCACTTGAACTATAGAATTTCATTAAACCACAAACTATATCAGAAGGTATTTACCTAGTAGTCATTTAGTGGATAGGGCTAAAGGCATCCTATTACAAGGAATAAATACACGAATCTTCAAAATACTTTTGACCTACTAATAAATTGGATTTAAGGACACCCTTTGGTTCTATGCATTTCCCAAACCTCTCATAATCAATGTTGCTAGTAGACTCCTTTCTTTTTTTTCATTTATGAAGGAAATGAATGGATCATTGTGAATTAGATTTAGGTTAGTTCCAAAGCAAAAACTTTTCAGAGCAAGGTCAGGTTCTATGGTGGGCCCTGTTCAATAAGGCGGTATTCCGCGGCCGCCTGGGCGCGCCTCTGCACTAGGCGCAGGGGTACCGCCTTGCCTTGGGGGTAGGCAGTACCCTAGGCGGCGCGAGCCCATAGGCGGCGGAATCCGACCTCAAGGAGCAAAGGAGCATCGGGCGGAGGTCGTCGGTGGGGGAGGAGGAGCCTCGGGCGGCGGCGGACGGCAGGCGCAAGAGCAGAGGAGCGTCGGGCGGAGGTCGTCGGTGGGGGCGGAGGAGCCTCGGGCGGCGGCGGACGGCAGGCGCA
>OAMR01000952.1:230243-255723 GCA_900205405.1 Echinochloa crus-galli
CTTTCTAGCTTCTAGTTTCTCGATTTTTTTTCTTTTTTGTATTTGTTAAAGATTAAAAGTCACGAAGCAATATTATTCTATATTTTTGAGAGCTCAAATCCCGACCAAAGAAAAAAAAAGCTCCATACTGGCAACCTACAAAAGCATAGGAATACATTGGCATTGGTCTGCCTCTCCGTGGCTCTAGCCTGTTGTGTACTTTAAGTTTGTTTCGAGGGATAAAAAAAGAGTACGTACACGTGACTTAGGGACTACTCCGTGGGTTTCAAATTATTAGTTATTTTAATTTTTATAAATCAAAGCAAAGCATATTAAGTTTGATAAAATATATACAATAAACCCTGTTCAAGAAGGCCGTATTCCGCGGCCGTCTGGGCGCGCCTCTGCGCTAGACGCAGGGGTACCGTCTTGCCTTGGGGGTAGGCGGTACCCTAGGCGGCGCCAGCCCATAGACGGCGGAATCCGACCTCTAGGAGCAGAGGAGCGTCGGGCGGAGGTCGTCGGTGGGGGAGGAGGAGCCTCGGGCGGCGGCGGACGGCAGGCGCAAGAGCAGAGGAGCGTCGGGCGGAGGTCGTCGGTGGGGGCGGAGGAGCCTCGGGCGGCGGCGGACGGCAGGCGCAGGAGCAGAGGAGCGTCGGGTGGAAGTCGTCGGTGAGGGAGGAGGAGCCTCGGGCGTGCGGCAGTGAGAGAGAGAGAGAGGAGGGAGAGGGGAACCGGCGGCGGCGGCGGCTGAGTCGGGAGGAAGGGGCGTCGAGTGAGAGGGGGCTGGGGAGGATGAGGATAAGGTGGTTGGGTGGGCTGTGATGGGCCGGTAGTGGTAGGAGGTGGGATAGGGTGGCCGGGTGGACTGTTAATGGGCCTTTATTTTCGACTTAAGGCCCAATAATCTCTGTTTTTTGTTTTCTTTTAGAGGTATACGACATGTATTGGAGCGTATATGTATGTATAAAACAACGCCTTGAAACGCTTAATCCCGCCTAGGCGCGCCGAGGCTCTAGGCGGTGGGTCACCGCCTAGATAGAGCCTAGCGCCTTCTTGAACATGGATGGTGGGTGCATGATACAATTTCCTTGATGAACTAAGGGACCAGGATGTGATCAGATTTACCAAGTATTAACAAGACCACTGGCACTATTCTAACAAAAAAATTATGGTAAGAGCCTTGTTATCAAGTATTAGGCTTAAGGAGGTTCAAATAAAATGTTAGATGACACTTGGAATCATAAGTTTTTATTGGACACCATTTAAACCTCCTTAAGCCTAATACTTAATTGAAATAAAATGGAGTTCACACAAGTTAGGAATATGATTAAACAATAAAAAAATTTATTGGACTGGTTAGAAATTTACTCAAGAGGTCTCTTTTATATAGGTTGCATCTACTCCACTACCACTAAGTAGACAGCTTCCTTTTCAATAGAGACGCATAGGATCTATGCATGCTCCTTCTCAAAATGCTTTATCGTGGCCTTCACTTCTTACATACCATGTTAAAGTGTTTGTACTTGTTAAAGGAATGAGACGTTTGATTTCTAGTTTTGTAAACCATAGTATAGCATTTCCAAAACCAAGGCAAAATCAATTCTCACCCACAAAGCAAGATTGTTAACATAAATGAAAAGGCTTAGAAAATATTTCCTAATTGAAGGTGAATTTACTCTAATAATAGATATAGATCCATTATCATCAATAAATGGCATGAGAACTAAAAAGAAAAAACTTCTTGGCAACCTCTGACTAGCTTGCCATCAACTGCCCCCTAGGTATGCCAATGCCAATTCTAGTAAGTGCTAGTTGTTGATGGACCGGTAGATACTTTAGCTGCAATCAAAGCCACACTCTCCTACACCGTCTACAACAATGCCTTGTCACGAATAACCATCAAATTGTTTGAGCTTTCCACAAATTCAAGCACGATGGTGAATGAAGTGGTAGGAATTATCCTTTCGAGTTAGGAAATTGTCTCATGTGACTTTGTTGCATCTTGGAAGAACATTCTTTGAGCTCAAAATAAAAGGTTGTGGAGAAAATACCAATTAAGGAAATTGAGAAGAAGGAAATTAAAGAGATACTAGTGAGGTAGGCTCACATTGATGCTACCCTTAAGCTTTAAGAATATTGTGAAGGGAAATACAAAAGGAATAAGTTCACTACCAACACCATTGATGTCTTGGTCGATGTGTTCTCTGTGCCCACACATCCCTTGTGGCCTCTTCCTCTTGTAATGCTCCATGTCTTTCGGAGTTGCTTCATTTGCAAGGACCCGTCAAGTTGCTAAAATTTCCTTATAAGACTATATAATGAAAGTGTATTATAGGAATCTAAGGGGCATATTTCTCCTATTTGAAACTTGTCTTTGGAGTTGCTAAAATCTACATGCATAGAAACCATGATTAGATATTTAGATAGATTTAGCTCCTAGGAAGCTAAAGGGCATATTTCTCCTACTCCACAATGGAAAGACAATTGCACTCACAATATCCATATCTACTCCTCCACCACAAGTCCACAAGCCTATTCAAAACCCCTAAGTCTTTTTTTCCTTCACCACTTTTTCCTAGGAAAGAGGACTCAAATGACACTTTCTGAAGTCAATGCTCTTGGAAGGGCCTACAGAGCATAACTATAAATTGTGAATCCAAAGACAACAAATAAGTATGAATCTTGATAGTCTTCGAGAGATTGCCACAAGTTGGTTGCTGGAGGATCCATGAGATTAACCATGCTCTTGAAGTGACTACACTATGCAACAAACCTATGGGAAGATATGTGTAGATAAACTCCACATAGCTATTGTTAAAAACACTGAGAATAAAATAAGCTTGTCTATATTATTGAACCTTGTTAGGTATTGGTATCATTAGAAGAGACACCTAGATGCTCCCAAAACATCAACAGGTTAAGGTGTCATGGTATGAAATCCTTGTCCACATTCTAGGTTGTTAGGTTGCCACACTTGAAGGACTTGATATGATTGGTAAAGGACACTATCTATTTTCTCTCCTTCCTTTGCCTCCGACACCCTTCAACTCAAGCATGCCAATGGAAAGTTAGTTGTATTGCTTGTGCCATCCCAAGCACAATAAAACCCAATAGAACCTACTACTCCTTTAGTTGATAACTACATTAGGTGCCAGTAGTAGGTCACAGAGGAGAACAAATGACCTCACCTTCTTGAAAGGTCTACACATAAGAGTGTATGTCCTAAGAAATTAAACATCCTTATGGAGTTAAAATTAAAGCAATCAGTGATATTGAAGGTAATATTTTCTTAAGGGAATCCAAGGCTAGATCCCGGAAGTAGCCATGACATTAGAAGTCCTCAATACTATGTTCTTGTTGGTGTCCAGAATCAGCTTCTTCTCTCCCCCATCTTTCTTCCAAGAGATCAAATCTTTTTTGGAAAGTTGAATTTGTCTACCTCTAGTTTCTAGATCTTGGACAACCATATCTCTAGGGTAACCTAAACATTGTTGGATAAATAATTGGTTGATAGTGAAAATCTAGTGTTGAAGATCAAAAAATAGGAAAACAATTCGAGGGCGAGGGCGGGAGGGGGGGTTGCGTACAAGAATGCAAATATAGAAGGAAAGTCAATGATGGTGTTTCCATCTTATTTAAAGAAGAGGTTTGAGTCAATATTTTTATGTTATGGTATCATCTATGTCAGTTTAGATTTAAAAGCAACTTCCCTAAATGCCATATGCCTTTTCAAACATCATAATGGTTAAACTATCCCTCGATCTTGTGTGTATTTAGTTTACATTCCTTGATGATGAAGAATAAAAAAGAACCATGTGCTTTTATACTAACATTAAACAATTCCCAACTAGTTAGGCTTATACAAGTAGAACTGGGAAAAATATTTTGTGTCAAGGTCCATTTGAATCCCGATAATAAGGATTTGGTAACTAATAATACATTATTAGGCTTTTATTAGAAGGGGAAAGTCCATTTTACTACCCTAGACAATTTAGTTTGTCCATTTATCCCATGAAAAAAAAAGTTGACTCAATGTACTCCCTAACCCATTTCAATTGATCTAATCTGCTTCTCACTTAGGATTTTCATTTCTAAGATTAGTGACATTGGCCATCATAACTTATTTTAGAAAAATATAATAATATTTGTTTCATAATTATTTTCATAGGTTAGAGCATCTGATACTAAATTAACCCTAGATATACAAATTACATAAAAGGTTTAAGAATTTTTGTAACATAATCATGTCATGTATTGTCTCACAAAACTTTGAACTTAAACTCTACTTGTATGCAAAGAAATGAAAAGAAAGAATACAAATAAGGGGTAGATTGGACCAACTAAAAGAATTTAGGGGGAAATTTGAGCTAAAAAGTTATGTGAAGGAGTCAAATGGAAAAAGTAGATTGCTAGGAGTAGTAAAATAGACTTTTTCCTTACTAGAATTATGGTATTTCATAATTACGAAATATCTACGATACACATATCATTGACCATACGCACCATAAGATAAATAAGTCACATGTTGATATTTAAGGAATTTTATCATCTTCAATATGAACCAATCCTTTGATTAGATATCTCGAAGAGGTACAATCTAGAAATATAAGATCCGAGACTCAAATAAGACATGATTCCCCATTACGTATAACTATATAAAATGAGGAGGGGATAAGCCAAAGGTCAAGCATATTGTAAGCAACACGAGTCAAGCCATAGCCTAATACAACACTAGCTAGATTCAGAATAAGTCGAGAAGAAAGATAGATAAACACATTGAGATCCACATCCAAGCCATATTTGGGTTTCTTCAACATCACCATTTAGGGTTTTCTACCAATATTCATTTATGTTGTTCTTGTTACGGCACACGCTTGTGTCGGACTTGCTATATCATATCTAGACTTGAGAGTTCTTGTGTATAATAGTCGTATCAAAGCTAGCATTTCTATCAAATCGCTACAATGCATTTGGGAATATTGCAGTCATTGGGGTCCTCCTCCTCAGCCTTCTTGATGGGGTCATCTTCACCCTCAAAGTAGTAGTCAATGTTGTTGATTGATATCCTTAGGCTCTTCCTTGATCTCCTTCTTACCACCATTGTACCACTTAGCACCTCGTATCCGTCTTCCTCTTCGATTCCACCTTGACATTACCTTTTCCCACCTCCTCTTCTCCAAAAATCCTAGTTAATGACTTCTCAGTCGCCAATGCACCTTTGATCTCTACTCATCACCGTTCTAGCCTAATGTCCCAAAGAACTCCTCGTCTTTCATGTCTCCTCCTCACGCTCCGTCTCCCCTAAGTTCTCGAGTTGTTCCACAATAATCGGTGCGGAGACAACATGACCAATCCTTGTCATCATCCTCCAATGCCACTGGTCTTCACCATCATACTCATCCTCTTCCTTGCCATAGAAATCTACCTACCAGTTGACGGCTTTCTGGAAGGAGAATGATGGCGTTGGGTATGAGGACCAACCATAATACATCTGGCTCATATACCAACATAGGGCCAAGAATACACATAAGTCATATACGAATTTAAAGCATGTGTTTGTCCCAATGATCCTACTAGGTATTCCACATGTGTTGTTTGGAGCACCATATGTGATAGTGGTATTGTCAACCCATTGGGATGCATATGCTCATATGATTCCCTTTATGAACCATCTATGAAGTGGACACTCAACACCAGATAACTAGTTGGGAGACCACATTTGATATGCTGTAATCACATACAACTTTTGAACTTCGAAAGACTATTTGTATTCTTTTTGTTTGTGATATCTTTACCACAGTGAGATTTATTTTCCTTCTATGATGCATCATAGATGTGGCATTCTATATTAACCAGATGTAAAAATAGAAGGAAAGAAATGAACACGCCTCAAGCCCTTAAGGGAAATTCATATCTCAAGTTGTCTTCCAAGTTGTGACAAAGCTACCTAAACAAACTTCTAGTATTGGATACAGTGATATTGTATCATGATGACTCTTTTTTTCTCCCATTTTAAGTTAAATTCTAGCATTGTTGTGACATATGTCATAAAGTTATGGGCGCTGAATTTTTTTCCACAACCATGATGGTATGATTCTTAAAATCAAACTACCATGCATCTAAATTTTGTTGTTCTTTTCCATGAAAAGATACCATCTGCAATGGATGCACACCAACAAAAATTTCACTTTCTGTTCTACCTCATGCAACGTCTTTCCACAAATGTGGAGACAAATTGTTTAGTATTGTACTTCTTTCTGGAACTTGGTATCTGAAGATTATACAGTTCAAATGTCAAATATTTAGGTTTCTAATCAAGGATTACTGTAATTTCTATGAGTTCTCACAGTATACTTGTTTATTCTTGCTTGTCCTCCATATTTCCCAGAATGAGCAGTCAGCTGGAGGCTCATTATCCG
Organism: Echinochloa crus-galli; assembly: GCA_900205405.1. Lineage (NCBI taxonomy): Eukaryota > Viridiplantae > Streptophyta > Magnoliopsida > Poales > Poaceae > Echinochloa > Echinochloa crus-galli. The sequence goes on from OAMR01000952.1 coordinate 236,645, forward strand.
ATCTGCTAGTTGTCATTGATCAATGGTAATGAGACACATATACTTTATGAACAACCATTGGTTCTTAATTCTCTTTGAAGATGACCTATGCTGCCTTACTTACTATATAATTCTCCAGTCAATCAAATTCCAGGGCCATGGAAGCAAATCCGAACGAGCTGAACACCGATGAGATAAGAGGTCTGGAGGAAGCAGTGACTGACGCTCTGGCAATTATCAGGGTGATACTATTACTGTAGATTTATAATTCTTGTGATCTCCATACCAGTCTAATGGAATAGCATGAATTTGGACTATTTACCTGCATGGCAATGTTTCTGATAGCATCTTAATTTTGTGATGTGCAGAAAAAACTGATGATGAAGTTGATGCCCAACCCAAACCTGAAGTACGTATGTTCTGAAACCAGTTTCTTCTGAGGCAATAAGAAAAAGTTTCAAAATAAAGCACCAACCATTGTGGGAACTAAACCATATGTTCAGAGAGTTGTGATTCTTACCGTAGTGTGCAGTGTGCTTGGGTCCTGTCTGTAACTCTGTATGTTATGTCTAGCACTGCCTGAACCCTGGTTGCGGTTTCTGTTCCCAGATGATTAGAAACAGGAGAAAGCACTTTGAAGGAGGCAGTGGGGTGTCTGGTGTTGTGTGACTAGTTTGGCTGGTCCATTCTTCTGGGTTGCAACGGCATGAATATATATTAAGCGTTTGCCTTGCATCAGTCCATCCAATGTATTTGCCTCTTCTGCATATGGCGTGTTGCAATTTGGACATGTACATGTGTCCCTTTCAAGAAAATCGGAGAACAACATGTGTCCCATCTGTCAACTTCTGTGGAAAATGGTGTTACATGTACATCTGTGAACCAGCCATCTTCTGTAGATTTCTTGGAGTCTTGGAGACAGAATTAAGCTGAGTAATGGGGGTGATCTGAACACGTAAAATGTCCCAGAACACAGAGACAGACCAGGGAACTGGAAGAATCAATCAGTCAAGAATCCAACACTCACGCCCTTTACTCTGGGCTGACTTCGTCGCCACCTGGTTCTGTTTGGCCCATGATCGCGCCTCCCGTTTACTGGGCTTCGTCGCCGCCTGGTTTTGTTTGGCCCATGATCCCGTTTTGTTTAGCGTATTTTCGTCTCTAATTTCCGACTGGTCTTCTGTCAAATTCGCCAAGCCATGTCAAAACTGTCATTTGTGGCATTTGTGATCTTCCCACCTCCACAGTGAAGGTCCAGGAAAGATTTGTTGCAAGTCAATTTTTACAATCTTCAAATTCAATCTTAAACTTTCGTGGCTAGATCACGAATTCAATCTTAAACGTTCGTGGCTAGATCTCATTTTTGTCACGGGCACTTAGTTTGAAATTCTGGTGCACTTCTTCGAATTCACTTTTTGCAAATTTTGCAGGCGCGGAACGAAGTATTTGCTTAAAGGTTAATAATCCAGTTGACAAACACAGCCATGACAGCGAATTGATGTTTTCTGCGTCCTGCGAATCAGAAACTTTCATACACCGACTCCACAAAACAAAGAACAAAGAACTTCCGGGACACCCGGAGCCAGAAAAGGTCGCCACTGAAACGCATATCAATCAGGACAAACAGATGATCCCTCTCATGAATCAATTTGGACCGTTTCCATTCACATTCCACAAATAAACGGTGCCCACGCAACCAGAGTACATGATCCAAAATAAGAGAAATTATCCAACGCAAGCATAGTCTAGGAATTTTCTTGCATAAATGGCAGCAGCCAACAAACAGATAAGAGTTGCAGCATCATTCATATTCATCAATTCAACATGAAACCCTTAATCACTTCGCTTCCCGCAAGAGTTTCCGGCTGTCTTTAACCATAGTTCAGACGGAACATGTCATTCTGCACAAAGAAGGTACCTCCAGCCGGCAGCAAATGGAACACCTACAGAAAGAATCAAAACATGGAGACGTCAACTTTGCTTACTGGAAAAGGAACATACAAAAATAACTGCAATCAAAGCCACCAAACAAGAGGTGCAACCTGTTCATGATGCACTACAAGCTCTACTAGAATTCAATGTTCAATCGAGCTTTATGATGCACCTCAATCAACTACTTCATTCATATGAAAAGGACCATATTATATCATTTAGCCCAATGAGCAGAGTTCAACTCTCAATGCATTGCACATTCAAACAAACACCTTATCCACATCAGCTGTTCAAGACCCAAATATACAAGCTGCATACCAGAATCCTATTACCATTGTTAAGGTTGGCAACACGGGAAGTAGGGCAGGTTAAAAGTTCTGTGTATTGCTTCAAAAATATGATTGAAGATACAAGTGTGTAAAACCAAAGCTTTAGGAACTGTACATTTGCAGTCTGAGGTTATACAGAAGACACCATACACATGTTGTACAAGCAATCATTCCTAAGTTAATAAAGTTGCCATTAAAAGACAGAAATTAGTGTCAATAGCCTTCTAATTACTGCACAGTTTGTAACAGAATTGCAAACTAACTAATATGGAGAAACTAACCAAAGTTTCTTCATGGTTCAGAGAACTGATCATGAAACAGCTTCAGTATGATCCCAAACACAAGGTCCACATTTTTTAGGAACAGAAATTTGACACTAACATTAAAACACACTAATGGCTAAAATTCGGCAAAAATTTCAATGATACGACAAAAGGGGCAAAAGGCTGAACACATAAGGAGCTCTAGATTGCGCGCAACTCCAGATACTCGATTACAACCAAGTGAACCATTTCTATAGACAACAGCATCATATAGATAACTAGACACCAGCATAGCTAAAGATCAAAGCACAACCGAAAGGATCAACCAAGAATAAACAAAACAGTAACATGTAAGTCTAAACAACACAATCTGTCTAGCTACAGGACCAGCAATCAGCAGCTAAACAAATGCTCCCAGATCGGAACCACTGTCACAACTAACAATTCATGGATCAATCAATCAATCAAATACTAAACAGAGAAAAGTAAGAGCAAACCTATCACAACCGTAAGCACAGATCAGGCTGGCAATTCAAAGCCTTCTACTGACAACAACGAGATCGGGACCGATCCAACCAAGGAACCACATGAGTGACCACAAATCAGATCAGATCAGATCAGATCAGCTGAAAGGTCAGCGCGGACCACACGCAATCGAGATACGCCTTACTCCTACGCGGCGAGTGCGAGTGAGAGAGGTGGGGGAGGAGCCGGATCGAGGCGGCGCGGACCTGGGAGAACTTGAGGGGGTGGTCCTCGGGGCCGGTGCGGATGGAGCCGGAGACGAAGACGAGCATGCCCGGCCCCGAGGGCTGGAAGTCGACGGTGACGATCTGGTGCTCGCACTGCTGGAAGGGGAGCGACCCGAGCTTGCCGGCGATGGCGGCCGGGCCCTGGAACCTCTGGCCCTCGAAGGTGAGCATGGAGGCCTCCTGGTACAGCCCCACCAGCGCGGCGCGGTTGGTGTCGAACGTCCGGTAGTAGTGCTCCACGAAGGCCTTCGACACCCCTTCCGGGTCCATCGCCTCGCCGCCGCCGCCGCACGCGCCTAGGGTTTCGAGCTCTAGGGGGAGAGGAGAGAAGAGAAGGGGAGGGGCGCCGCGGTGTGGTGAGGAAGGAGAGGAGAGCAGGGGGGAATCGTGAGGTGAATTTGGCCCCGTGGGTGGTGGGGCCCGCTGCCGCGGGTCGGGTTGGCGTGGAAAGAACGCGACGCGACGGTGTCTGGGTCGGGCCTGGGCTGCAAGTGCGTGGAAAGAACGCGACGGGCCGGAACCCGGAAGTGGTCGCTGTTCATGGGTTTGGCTTTGTGTTGATTTCTAGCCTCAAACAAACAGATCATTTTGTCAACAAAAAACCAAAAAAAAAAAGAATGTCTATTAGCTTTGGCATGTACTGTAGCAATGAAGGCATAAACTTTGCCTTGAATAGTCGGGAGGGTTTCGTTGAGCATGATTGACTGCCACTTGTTCACCTTTCTTGACTTTCTATACTCAGTGAGTGGCCACACCGATATATAGAACTGATGCAAGTCGTTGTAAAGTGCAGTGATGAATCTAAGGCCCTCTCAATTCATATACTTAATGCACCACTTGTTATTGTTGCATTTTGTCCGAGGGAACCCCTCAATAGTGCTACCATCTTCATCCAGATAATAATGAGGTTATGGATTTCGTCCAAAAAAAAAGGCCTTCATTTATAGTTAAGGTGTTAATATTTATATTAACAACTGATCTGTCCTCCATCAACAAATGATCGCTGATGCTGTAGTCCAAACACATCCACCGACATCTACGTACATAAACGCAGCGTGCCTCCCAACTCACCAATTAACAGACAGCAAGCATTTGTCAGTTCAGAGAAAATGCCAACATCATTTTCTTTCTTTTTTTTGGGTAATGCCATCATCACCTTCTCTTCATGAAAAACGTGCGAAGACTTGGTCATAATTCATGAAAACAAAAACTATAACATCATAGTCGATCTCAAACTGACCGAATACCTAAAGGCGTTTACATGCAAGCGCCACATGGCTGCCATCTAATATTCCCCAACCCCCCCTCGGTCGCCCCCGCTCGGGCGACGAGAGCGGCGACTCCCTCCGCCGCCGAGCCTCCTCCCTCCCTCCCTCCCCTCCCCTGCCGCCGCCGGAGAGGTCAGCCGGAAGCCCGTGCGGACCTCCAGGACGGCGGCGGCAGGGCCTCTTTGGCCGGCGACGCCATCTTCGGGGCGGCGGAGCAGCGTCCTTCGGCCCCGCCGGCCATGGCGACGGCGGCGGCGCGGGGCCGTGGATCCGAGGCCCCCATGGCCGGATCCGGTCGTCCATTGGCCGATCTACGGCGTGCCAGAGCTTCGGTGGTCCCTGCCCTTCCCTGGTAGGAGGTCCTCATGGTGAAAACCATGCTCCGTCCGGAGCGGCAATGATGACGTCCTTGGACGCCATTCACCTCGTTGGAGGCATTGCTTCATAGGACCTTCAACAGTGCTGTCTGATGTGTGCTCCCTGGGGTGGCCGGCAGCGGTGGAGGCTACCTGACGATGGTCACTGGTGGCTGCCCGCGACTCGGCTTCGCAGCTTGCAGCGGGCTGCGGCGGTTAGTCTTGCTTGGCAGGGCTAACGCGGTGCAGAACAGCGTCGTATGACGGCGCAAGCAGCTACGATGGAGCGGCGGCTACACGACTTGCAGCGGTTCGTGGCGGCCAATCCTGCACGGCAGTGGCTGGCTCGGTACGGAACAACGTCAACAAGATGGCGCAAGTGGTGACCGCGTGTCCTTTGACTTCTTGGGTGGTCGGCACTGCTCGTTTGGGTGGCGGTGGTGGACCGATGATGGTGGTAGGCGAACGCCATGTGCTGTGTTTGAGGAGCTGTGATGGAGTGTTGGTGGTGAAGCGGCTCGTGTCGACGTCCCAATCCGACCGAGCGAAACCTCGGCGGTGATCTGAAGGCTTGATACGGCTTCCTGGGGGCGGGGCACCCCTTCTTACTACCTCGACGGCAATTCTTGAGACGAGTCCAGAACGTGAGCCGTGTAGCGGGGTTGGAGGTCCCCGCGCACGAGAGTGAGGCGTGCTGAGTGGCGGGTTGGGTCCCGCGCACGCGAGAGACGGCGGATGTGGCGAGGCCCCCGCGCGTTGAGTTGCTTCGGGCTCGGTGTTTTCATGCCGTCAGGCGGTAGGCTTGGGTGCAGCAGCACGGCGGCGGAGGGTCCTGCATGGCAGTGACCCTATTGGTGTGGTGGTGTCTGCCCCTCCGGCTACTTTATCGGCGATTGGATTGCTTTAGAGGTTTTTTTAGCCGTGTTGATGTCCCAATCCAACCGGGCGAGCTTTGTTGTTTTTCTTTTCTTTTCTGTTTCCTGCCTATGGCCTCCGGCCGTAGTCTTGTATTTTTTCTGCTATATCAATAGAAACACACTCGTCGAGCGTCGAGTGTTGTTCGTAAAAAAAGGCGTTTACATGCCAGAAGATGCAGGTACTATTGACTGTATTGTCAGCAAGCAACAGTTTGGTTTGTAGTGTGGGTTTGCTTAATTAGAAACTCAGTATATGCAGCCAATATATCGCATACCTGCCAAAGATTTTAGTGTGTTATCTGCTAGATGTGATGATGTGATATATCCATCGTAACATCTCACGTCAGGGAGTTTGTATAATTTAAGATCATCCCAGAAATCAGCTTTACACTACATCTGTCAGCGGATTAATAAACAAACTATCAAAAAGTCATATGGTACAAAAAAAAACGTAGAAAACCACTACATGCTCCATATGTTAGCTCAAGAGGCTTCCCGACCTAAAAATGGTGACCACACGCAACTTATGTAACAATCTTTCTTTGATAATAATAGCTAACTTATGCAGTATTGAAATGTTAGAGCATTTGTAATAAAACACATATTTTAGGATCAAGAGGGTAGCGGGTAGACCAAGATGAGCAGCATCTCTCAGGATTTTATTTCGTGTATCAGGGCCCAATAATGCACAGTACTGTCTGGTTGCTGGTTCCTTGAAGACAATGGCCTGTTCCATTCTCACAAACTTTCTAAAATTCTCTCTCTAAACTTCACTATTCACCTATCACATCAAATCTCGCTCCTTATGCATCGAACATTAAATGCAAGTAAATAAAAAAACTAAGTACATGATTTTGATATATACAACGAGACGAATTTTTTGAGCCTAGCTAGGTCATGGTAGGACAACGATTACCTTATGCATGGAGCATTAAATGTAAATAAATAAAAAAACTAAGTATATGGTTTTGATGTACACGACGAGACGAATCTTTTGAGCCTAGTTAGATCATGGTAGGACAACGATTACCATAAACAAACGAAAAGTGCTAGAGTACGCTACAGTACCCGCTGTGACTTTCCGACCAAATTTTACCCACCTTAAAAACAACTAAACACATAAAAAAATCTCGCAATATGAGTTATCATGCCTCATTGGGCCCACCAAACAGCGACAGGAGATGGTAGGGCCCTGTAGTGACGCCGCCGAAGACGCACACGACAAACAGTCCAGTGTGGAGTGTCGAGTGTGGGACAGTGAGAGCGAGCTAGGGGCCCCCAGGCCGGCGTTGGAACTTGGAACTTTCAGTTTCAGCTTGCTCGCCGGCGAGGCGACTGACACCAAACACACTCGCTCGGCCTCTTCCGTCCCCCCGGCGGGCGGGCGGCGGCGGCGGCGTGCCGGACTGCCGGCGTCACACCGCCCAGGGGCCCCAGGCCATGGCGCGTGTGACACCACCTGCCCGACCTGAAACGCATGCAGCGAAAGCCCGGGTCCCCCCTCCACCGCTGTCGTGGCTCTGGTGTGCCGCGCACACCCCGCGGCCAGCCGGCCACCTCGAGCAGCGTGCGCGCCCGTGCGCCGTGCCCGACTGCCCGGTGCCCCCCGTCAAATCAAGCGCGCACCGGAGGAAAAGGGCGACCCGTCATCAACGCCCCCATGTTTGTCGCCTCTCGCGGCGGCCTCGCCGAGTCGCCATCGCCGCCCGATCCCACCACCCCGACCGCCCAACTCGCCAGGCTCGAAAGGGACGGGAAAGCGAGCTCAAATCCCCAGAATTCCGCCCATTTTGTATGCGCGACACTGGGACACACGCCTATCGGCAACCAAGCCACGGCCGCCGCTGCCGGAACCGCACATCCCATCCCCGAGCCCGCCCGCTGAGGGCCCCCTCAATCCCCGCCGTCGTCTTCCGTCGGGCAAGGCGTGTGATCGCCGCTCCGGTCTGAATCGGCGCGCGGTTTCGGCGCCGGGTTCGTCGTTTCGATTGGGAGCTCCGGGCCAGGAGGCGGCGGGCGGGCGCAATGGTGGAGGTGGGGAGCCGGGTGCGGGGGTTCCTGCGGAACCGGTGGCTGGTGTTCGTGGCGGCGATGTGGATGCAGTCGTGCGCGGGCGTGGGGTACCTCTTCGGCAGCCTGTCGCCGGTGATCAAGAGCTCGCTGGGGTACAACCAGCGCCAGGTGGCCGGGCTCGGCGTCGCCAAGGACCTCGGCGACAGCGTCGGCTTCCTCGCGGGGACGCTCTGCGCCGTGCTCCCGCTCTGGGCCGCGCTCCTCGTCGGCGCCGCGCAGAACCTCGTCGGCTACGGCTGGGTCTGGCTCGCCGTCACGCGCCGCGTCCCGGTGCCCCCGCTCTGGGCGGTGAGTGAGATCCCAACGCCTCCCTCTTCCTGTCATTACTGAATTTTCTTTCGTTCTCTCGTTTCATTTTCATTTTCCTTTCCTTTACGCGGGCTGTTGGCTTGGCTTCGCTGGTTCCGTGGTCCACCAGCGCATAAACTTTCCTTAGAATTTCTTGCCAGCGACTGCTGATGATCGAACCGTGCACGATTTCGTGTGGAATTCATGTTGAATTTATTGGGTTCTAAGAGCAGTCTTTGTTGAAGTTTCAGACCTTCGGTTTCATGTCATGGTCTGACACCGTGATGTTTGATGGAACTACGTTTTAGTTTTGTATAAGACTGGGGTGGGATTATGGAAACCAATCATGCCGCGTGTCAAAGCTTATTGCTTCAAGCAGCACACGGTTTCATTTATGGGAAACTTGGTATTGGTGTCTAGATCATTGCTGACAATGTGAAGTGCTGCATGGCCGCCCTCATCGATAGAAAGTCACACTTGGGTTCTTTCACTTAGAAAAAGACAGATAATTTCTTGTTTTGGGATAGCAGTGCAGCTCAACTTCCACGTTTTATTTGAAACGACTGTTCTTAGAACGCTGACTTTTCTCGAAGTTTGATTGGAACAATTTGACATATATATGAACGATTGAATATGGTTAATTGTTGTCTGAGGTGTACTTCTCTTGTCAACGTGGTCGCTTTCCTGCTTTCCATCTGCCTTTAGCCCTACCTGACGTCCAGGTAAATCATACAGTGATTGAACTGTAATATCTTATTCCAATCCCTTAGTGTACAATCAAGAATGCCAAAGTTGATTATCATCTGTATATCAAATACAGCTGCATCAGGCTCGCTCTGTATTTTTTAGGGTAAAAGAGATATGTAAAATGACATCCGAGTATACGTCCTTGTTAACAATGCCTTGTCTTAGAGCTCTAAAACATGTTCTGGTTCCTATTGCCACCATCACTTTTGCCATCAGGAATGAATGATTTGTGATGTCAAATGTTTTTCCTTATGTCAAGCAACATTAGAGCCCTTCAGTAAAAGCACAGGATTAGTCGATATTATTTCAAGAAAACATCACTTTCCATATCATCAGGATAGAGGATCGATAGTATTTTGTACTTCTATTTCATAAATCAAACTATTCCTTTTGTTTCCCTTAGATATGTTGACATTCAGAGACTAGAGAACCACAGGCCAGTTCTATTTACAAAATAACATGAATAGTTGATTCCAATCTGTAAAGAATCTTATAACCTTCATTTAAAATACTTTTTTTCTGCTCATGCTCTCAAGAAGGATCATGAGAGTTATACGTAGAAACAGTTCTGAGGTTTTCGTTGCCATCAACAATTATTTTATTTTCTTTCTATCGTATGACATAAAGATAACATGCACCTGTTGATGTGTGTGCATTCTTGTTGTTGCCTCTGAATATTTGCCATTCCTTTATGCATTTCAAACTGCACTTTTGCTCTGTATTTTACTGGTACGCCGAATATGGCTTCATAGAGTTCCTGAAATTTGTTCAAATAAATCACTGAGAAGGTATGCAATGCATCTGCATAATCAGTCAGTAGCAAACTGTTGGCTAGTCTACTTGCCTTTGGTGTCCTTTGCCAGCTGGTATCTATCCAAGCTCTCAAGGTTGAATCTCACTTACTAGATATCAGGTGTATTTTTTACCAGACCCTACAAGGTATTAACATAACATCCGATTGCTATGCTACATTGTGGTGCAGCATTCCTGTTCCCTGTTCAGTTTTGGTCTTCTATTTTCATAATTTCCACATAAGCAAAATGGAAATTTTATTGGCCTTTTATATTACCTTGAATGTTTTTATGAGGGTTGTCATTCTAAAAGTTAATCATCCTTCCCCAGATGTGCGTTCTAATCTTCATTGGTAACAATGGCGAGACATACTTCAACACTGCTGCCCTCGTCTCATGTGTTCAGAACTTCCCCAAAAGCCGTGGACCAATTGTTGGTATACTCAAGGGGTTTGCTGGATTAAGTGGTGCAATTCTGACGCAGATTTATGCAATGATACACTCGCCTGATGATGCCGCACTGATCTTCATGGTTGCAGTTGGCCCAACAATGGTAGTTATAGGTTTAATGTTTATTGTGAGACCAGTTGGAGGCCACAGACAAGTACGGCCTTCTGATGGCACAAGTTTCACATTTGTATACAGCGTCTGCTTGCTCTTAGCTGCTTATCTGATGGGTGTCATGCTACTCGAAGACCTTGTTGACTTAAGCCAGTCAGTGACTGTCTTGTTGACTATCTTTCTAATAATCTTTTTGTTAGTTCCAATTGTCATCCCAGTGCTACTCAGCTTCTTTTCTGATGATGACGAGACTTTGTATGCACTATTATTGCCATCACCTCGGAAAGAAGAAGCAACTGCATCAACATCTTCTGAGGAGCAACAGGAGGTTATACTCAGTGAGGTGGAGGATGAAAAACCAAAGGATGTTGATCTTCTTCCAGCCTCAGAGAGGCAAAAAAGGATTGCAGAATTGCAGGCAAGGCTATTTCGGGCAGCTGCCGTTGGTGCTGTGAGGGTTAAGAGAAGGAGAGGTCCACGACGAGGAGAAGATTTCACATTGATGCAAGCACTGATCAAGGCAGATTTTTGGCTTCTATTTCTCTCCCTTTTGTTGGGCTCTGGATCCGGTCTCACTGTCATTGATAATCTTGGGCAAATGAGCCAGTCATTGGGTTACGAAGAAACCCACATTTTTGTGTCAATGATTAGCATTTGGAACTTCCTTGGGCGCATCGGTGGTGGTTACTTCTCAGAGATTATTGTCAAGTAAGATCATTATGCTTCTTCAATGATATAGAAAGGCTTCATGTGCTGTCTCATTAAGCGTCTTGTTTAGCACATATGAAGAGCATCTTCCGATTATTAGTTCAATAATTCATAGACATTTTGGCATCAGTTCACCATACATGTTGACCTATGTTTTTACCACATTATACCTAGTGTGTCTTCCTGCCAAGTTTTATTTACATTTCCTTCCTGAAATAGATTTTCAAACTGGTACCAGCCTACCAGGAGAGCTTATTACTAAGGAATAAGGATGAATAAATTGGTTACCATCCTGCCAAATGAAGTAGAGAAGAAGAGGAAATTAAATTATTAAGATAAGTGCTGGAGATAAATAACAGATCATGACTAGCTGTAGTAAGCTAGTAACTAAACAGATATGAATATATGATCTTTTTCTATTTAGATGTTCATGTGTACTAAACTTGCAGTACCTTATTTCTTTCAGCAATCATGAATAATAGCTCCTGTTATGCATTGATGTAAAGTGAGACTACGAGCTGCTCAACTCCTTAGTCCAAATATAGGATGCATCTTATTCACTTCAACTCTTTTCTTCTCTGATCCTTCTGTGTTCCATCACCTATTTTCAGAGATTATGCATATCCAAGGGCTATTGCATTAGCTATAGCACAAGTTTTGATGGCAATTGGGCACTTCAACTTTGCAATGGCTTGGCCTGGAACAATGTACATTGGCACACTGCTAGTCGGAGTCGGCTATGGTGCCCACTGGGCCATTGTGCCGGCTGCTGCCTCTGAACTGTTTGGGGTGAAAAATTTTGGAGCACTTTACAATTTCCTCACGGTGGCAAATCCAGCAGGCTCCCTGGTATTCTCAGGGGTTATTGCCAGCGGCATCTACGATGCTGAAGCTGCGAAGCAGGCTCAGCAGCGCCACAACTCAACTTTGCTGGCAATGGCTGGAAGAGTGGTTAACATGGTCTCTGAAGTCGCTCCAGCACTGAAGTGTGAGGGTGCCATTTGTTTCTTCCTCTCGTCGCTGATCATGTCTGGGTTCTGCATCATTGCTGTTGTCTTGAGTTTGATCTTGGTCTACAGGACGAAGATTGTGTACATGAATCTTTACGGGAAGCCACGTACTTGAAATTGTACTTCTCAAAGGCCAGAGGGCATGATATGGTTTCAGAGTTGTCGAAACATACTTTAGTTTTGAATTTAGTCTGTGGTACCCCGCCATTCCTGTACAAGTTTGGTGTTGGCCTTCAACTGGTTCTGCACCATGTTCTTTCAGAACAGAGCAGGAATTTTGCGTTCATTACAAAGTATACTGCAGATGATCCTGGAACTCTTGGATCACAGAAGAAGCCCTTAAGCAGCCTTCAACTTAATGACTGCAGATGGGATCATGGGAGGTACCGGCTAGGATGAAAGTTAGTGGTGAAATTGTGTCTTTTGCTCAAATTTTGCTGTCTTTAGTTGAAAAAAAAATTGTATACACATGTAATAAGCTGGAGATCGTTCTATGTATCCTCAAGGGGCTGATAGTTGAAAACTTGATATATAATAAACATGTACAAAATCAGGAAAATTATATGAAGGAATCATGTACCCTTACTCTGAGCTATGTGATTAGATGCACTGTGTAAGATGTTAAGTTTGATTTACACCAAAATTGGTTTTGTTATTTATTTTATAGAAAAAGGGATCAAGTTTGCGCCTTTAGGCCGGACCATTTGGTATATTTAATTTGTTTATTGAAAAAAGAACAGCTTATTTGAAATTGGACCAGCTTATTTGAAATCGATGAAGTCACTGCAAGCATCTGATGCATACCACTAAAAGAAAATTAACGGTAAATGTGGGTACTCATACCGGAGACTCTCGCCCAGCCACCAGGTAGCAGTAAAAACCAGCGGCAGCCACCAACCAGCCAGCAGTGTTTTTCTCTCATTCTCTCAGTCAAAAACCAGCACCAGCCACCAGCCAATTGAGTTTTCTCTCAGTAAAAACCAGCACGAGCCGCCAGCCACCAGCCAACCGAACATGCCAGGACAAGTTTCACAAAAACTCAACCAATTGCTCCCTATACCTCCCTACTCTTGGCTCTTGCCATGGAAACAACGCTATGTCGCTCTACCAGTGTACCATATGACCCTATCACACATCGGAAGAATTGAGTTCGTTTCTTTAAGGTGGGTCAGGCTTTGGTTTAGGTCGGTTAGGTCAGGTTTACTGAGTCAATTGGAGCCACGATCATGTTGAGTCATCTATATGCTCCCTCTGTTTTAAAAACAAAATAACCAAATTCATTAGGTTTATTGAATTAATTATGGTGCCTTAGCCCAGAACGGCAGCATGAATTCAAAGTTTCAAGCGCGTTGCATATACGAGTATTGCAAATTTTCAATCTCCCATAATTCCTCGTGCGCGGTACGCACATAAGTCGGTCGACGACGCAACCATACAAACGGCCCCGTGAATTCGCAAATCGCAACAGATCGCCGCAGCTTCGAATCGAATCCCCCCACCCCTTTTCCTTCCGCCGCAAGCCGCCGCCAGCGCCGCGCCTGCCCCAGCCCCCGCCGGCGCGCCGCCGGCCGCCTCCCCGCGCGATAGGCTCCACGTGCCTGTCGTGCGGCGAGGGCGCGCTGATTTCGGACCCGGACTCGGGCGTGCTCGTCTGCTCCTCCTGCGGCGTCATCCACGACGGCGGCTCGTCGGAGTTCGTCCACCAGGCCACCTTCAACGACTCGGGCGGCCTCGACCTCCGCGTCTCCACCCTCGTCCGCAACAGCTCCGACTCCGCCTACCGCGACCAGAAGCTCGCCGGCGCCACCGCCGCCATCACCTCCATCGCCGCGCGCCTCGGCCTCTCCCCGACGCGCGCCGAGGAGGCGCTCCGAATGGCCAAGTCCGCCACCGGCGGCGAGCTCGCCACCCCGGGCTCCGCCTTCCTCCCCGCCCTCGCCGCCGCCTGCAGCCTGCTCGTCGCGCGCTCCCACCGCCTCCCGCTCTCCCTCGCCGAGGCAGCGGAGGCCGCCTTCTGCTCCGCGCCCGCCCTCGCCGATCTGGTCTCCCGCGTCGCCGCCCAGCTGTCCCTCCCTCCCCTCCCGTGCTTCGACTACGCCGCCGCGCTCGACCGCGCCGTGCACCTGTCGCCCTCGCTCGCCGCCGCCGCGAGCGAGAAGACGGAGGCGATTCTCGCCCACTCCCGGTTCCTCCTCCGCTGCGCCTCCAAGTGGTCGCTCACCACCGGGAGGTTCCCACTCCCCCTCATCGCGGCGCTGGTCGCCTTCTCTGCTGAGGTGAACGGGGTCACCTCTCTCTCCGTGAAGGACATCGCTCAGGACATCTCGGCCGGACTGAGGACCAGCCTCCGTCGATACAAGGAGCTCGTTGATGCGCTAGTTCATGTCGCACGGCAGCTGCTTCCATGGGGGGCAGATGTCAATGCGAAGAACCTGCTCCTCAACGCCCCAGTCCTGCTGCGGCTCATGGAGATGAAGTCACAGTCGGATCCATCTGAAGAGTTTCTGGAGAGCTTCGCTCCAAACATTGCTGCCATTGTGCGGGCATACTCCTCTGTTGATGACGACGAGTCCAAGTACCTTCAAATTGCTCCTGTGGAGGCCGATGATTTTGATTTCGATAATTTATGGCAAGTGGAGCAAGAATTTGAGGATCAGAAGATCACCGAGAAGGGCCTATCGGATGCTTACCAAAATGTGCTAAAGAGGCTTGGCCAGCTACAGAAAATTGGGAAGGTTGCTAAAGGTGCTGACAGGAGGAAGCGGTGGAAAAGAGGACTGGAGCTGGAGCCATGGATGGACGCAGTGGATGATGGTTGGAAAAAGGACATGCTGCTTGAGGATGTAATTGATATTGACATTGGCTATGATGCACCTCCACCATCGTTTACTGCTGGTATGGAGTTGCAGAAGAAGAGGAGAGTCCGTATTGAAGCTGCTAAGCAGCGAATTGATGCTACTAGGAATGCTGCTGCTGCTCCAGCTGCAAGTGCAAATCATTCACGGCCTGGTGTAAGAAATGAAGATGCCTGTCCTCCGCAAAAATTGGCCAGGAAGAAGCGTGGGGGAAAGAGGATGGATGACATAGATCAAATCACATTTGGTGACAATTTGGCAGAGATGCCAGATAGTCCAGATGGCAGGAAGAAGAGACGGAAAAGAGATTCAAGTGATGGTGTTGATTGGGAAGATTGCATTATCGAGCTCCTGTTACTACATGGCGCAAATGAAGCAGAGATAGAACAAGGCCAGTACAGAAGATTGTTGGAGTTGCATGTATTCAGTGCAGTAAGCGGAGGAGGTTTGAAAAATGGTGATGCGGAGTCTCAAATCTTCAGTATATGACCACAATTTTGCTGGATCGACATAGGTTCTTACTGTTCTGTATTTGCATTCTTTAGTGATATAGAAAGCCCATGCTGATTGCTGAGCACAATTTTGCGAATTTCAATTGTGGGAAGATCATATTGTGATAGAGAAATGATAACGCACAACAATTGCTTTTGCTCTTCCTTGCTAATATTAACTGATAGAAACGTACAGTTTAGGAATGATATGGCCCCTAACAATTCCAATTCTTAGACGATCGGGGGTTGTGTAATTTTGTACATTGATATATGCCTATATGACTTTTGAATGACATTCATTTTTAGTGTTGCATTCTTAATTGTTTTGTTACTAATATGTGCATCACAGCTGAAGCCACTAAGTGAAAACGTAGGTTGGTGCAGTGACATTCATGAAGAAGTTTGTGTTCAAAACTTCAAATAGCATGTTAGGGACTGTTTTATGATGTGCCTTTTCTTGGAGATATTTGTTGTGTGTTTGGATTTTGACATTACTTTCACATTTTAAGTAAAGTATACGCGACTCAAATTGCTTCATTGGTGCTAAATTACCGTTTTGGATAAAAAGATCATTTGGCGTTTGATCATGGCGAATCAGGCCTGGTATCCCTCTTCTTATCTGTCTACCTTGTCCTGGAGTCCTTATATCTTGCTGATGGTTTCTCCAAAGGACTGGCTCCCAATTTATTCATGTGCTATTCCTGTACTCAACTGAAATTTTTTTCATCGTTGATCAATGTTCTAGCCTTCTAGGGGGTAAAGTTTTGTACAGGTGCATCTTTTATCTAGAATTCAGCAACTGACTGGAGATGCGCGTGCACAGTCAAGGGACTGTAGTCATCTTCCTGCATATGACATTGAAAATTTAAATAACCAAGCTGTTATACTGTTTTGCTACTAAGAGCTAATCCATATGACGTCTTTGGTTACCTGGCAATTAATTTGTAAATTAATATCCATCAGATGGATGAAAAGGTAAATCAGAGTGGGAGAAGAGAACCAGAGAAAGGAAGAGGATCTTCAGTTGAAGTACAGTACACTGAAAAGGAACACTTGCGCTCCTTGCACCTGATTATTGGTGATGTGCTTTCAGAGCAGACGAGGACTGTGGTTAACTGATGAAGCAGTTGTTTCTGCAGGCTCTTTGGAAATCATTTCTGGTTGTTACCTTTTACCTCCAGGTTTCAGTTGCGCCATCTACTTAATGGACCTCTTAGGCGGCTGCTTTAATCTGGACTCCAGCTGCAATTAATCGCACATGAAGGTACCTATACCTTGACAATGATTGCATGGAATCAGCAATCAGGAAACAAAGGCAACAGCAGATTAAGGTAATGGCACAATTGCTGATCTTGATCCTCCATTTTGAAGCAAGTGTTTGTGTTAATTCTGTTCCACAGTTATAACTTCTCATGTATTCATTGAACGTTTGAAGTTGACTTGCTATTTGGAACTTCAAGAAGGAAGCTGGATGAAGAAGTAATCATGAGCGTTGTCAGGTGAGTGGTTACCGAACTTCTCCAAAGGCTAGCAGTTCAATTTGAATTCTGAAATGTTGTGTGGTGCCTCAGCATACTTTTGGCTTGAATATACATATATCTTGTTTCTTTATGCTTTCGTTACGACAAAGTTCCTGAGATTGACCAATCAAGTAATCAATCATCCACTTCTTTCGAAATGTTGACCTTATAACACAGATAATCTTTATTTCAAAAAAAAATAGGAAAGGAAAAAAAAAACAGATCCTGTGACAACATTGCATTTCAACAAACTGGATCACAAACCAAAATGTCTTTCCCTTATTAGTCCAATCATCAGATTAGCCTTAGCAAGTAAGAATCACCCTCAAGTTGTTCATGGCCAGTGGCGGATCCAGCGGTGGGTCGGGAGGGGCTGGAGCCCCTCCTACCACCGCGGACGCCATGAGAGCCCCCCAAGCCCCTCCTAGAATTTTGAGAAGGAAGGAGGGGGAAGGAGGGGCTAGAGAAGGAAGAAGAGGAAGGAGACCCCCCTGCCTTCCATTCCTAGATTCGCCACTGTTCATGGCATTACATTCCTTGGTCTGTACAAAAAATGCACCAAAAAATAATAACCACAAAAGGATTTTAAAAAGAAAAGAAGAGAAAGAAAGAACAGCTTCAACTTTGGCAACTGTAAGCAAAAAAGAATCAATCTCAGTATATGTATCGCAACTCCAAACAGCATCAGAAAATCTGAATTACAATTGCTGCTGCAGGCCCTCTAGTGGTTGAAGGCAGTGCAGACTCTTCTGATCTCTCCATCATTTCCGGTCTTCACTCCCAACCTCCCGAGCTTGATCATGGAGGCAACGAAAGCGTTGAAGAACTCCTTCTGGTCCTTGGCGTACTTGTCCACAAACCCACTGGTTGCACCATCGGTGTACAGCACCTGATCAGAGGTGAAGAGCCCCAGCCCGTACTGGAGGTTGACGTAGTACTTGTTGTCGAAGGTGATAGGGCTGACAGGGTCCATATTGACGGCGATGGTCTTGCCGACGTTGGGCGGGCACGCCTGCTTGAGCTGCTCCGCGTAGTACTTGTTGAAGGATGGGTCCGTCGGTGTGGTGCTGCTGTGGTGGTAGAGCCTATTGGTAAAGCGGGTGCAGTGCGCGAAGCCGACGGTGTGCGCGCCGGAGAGCGCCACCAGGTCTTCCGGGGAGAAGCCGTTCCGCTGCAACAGCGCCAAGAGGTCCTCGGCGTGCATGTCCGGGTCGGGCAGCTTGCCCTTGACGTCGCTGGCCCTGGAGACGAGGCCGTCGCGCCGGCCGAGCTCGACGGACCAGTAGGGGCCTTGCGACTGCGACAGTTCAAGGTGGTGATGAGCACAGGGGATTCAGATGCTGAGGATGGTGAAGTGAATTGAAGAGTATTTGGTTTTGGAGAAGGCGGTGGTGTACCAGGTAGACGACGTCTCTGGCGGCCAGGTGCATGATGTCGGCGCAGGAGACCACGCCGGGGCACTTCTTCTCGACGGCGGCCTTGACCCGGTTGATCGTGTCGAAGCCGTCGCCGGCGAGGGACTCGTTGTCCGCGGCGTCCTTCTCGGCGTCGTTGTTCTTGGACGCTATCAGGACGGCGGCGTCACAGCCCTGTAATTCAAATGAGCGACAGTGTTACTCGTAGTTTAAAAAAATGAGAACATGGAACAGCAAAATAAACTAGCAAGTAATCGAGTCTTTACTTGTTTATTATTATCACCAGTATATTTGAATTTGTGTTCTTAAAGCCCTTCAATACGTTGTATGTTTGTGATAGGAAAACGTATTTTGGTTACATAGAAAGGTTTGAAAATTTGAATACGAAAATATGCTTGTTATTATTCGTGCGCGTGGGGTCCTATACTCTACGTGAGCTCACGCAGCATCCAATGTAGGTCAACCCAGAAAGAAAAAGGGACTTAAAGGAGTCTAGAATGGGATGCCAGCTGCTTGATTGGCAGGATGCCACTAGTCACTAGACTACACTAGCAGAGGCATCTTCATCATATTCTCGGCAACATGGAACCAGCTGTATCAATACAAAGGATGATCGATCAGTCGTCCTAATCCTGTCCTGCCTACCCTTCCACAAAAGAACGAATCAAACCAGCTGCAAATGAGTTGCCACATATTTTTCTTTCTTTCGAAATGAACACCATTGAAATCGTTTCAAAAATAAGCAGCTACCACCAGCTCCGTGATGGATTTCAAAACTTTGAGGAACAGAGATGGATGCCCTTCGAGCGAGCTAGCGCTTGGGA
>OAMR01000952.1:255803-289798 GCA_900205405.1 Echinochloa crus-galli
TAGTGGTTGAAGGCAGTGCAGACTCTTCTGATCTCTCCATCGTTTCCAGTCTTTACTCCTAACCTCCCGAGCTTGATCATGGAGGCAACAAAAGCGTCGAAGAACTCCTTCTGTTCCTTGGCGTACTTGTCTACAAACCCACTGGTCGCACCATCGGTGTACAGCACCTGGTCGGAGGTGAAGAGCCCCAGCCCATACTGGAGGTTGACATAGTACTTGTTGTCAAAGGTGACAGGGCTGACGGGGTCCATGTTGACAGCGATGGTCTTGCCGACGTTGGGCGGGCACGCCTGCTTGAGCTGCTCCGCGTAGTACTTGTTGAAGGTTGGGTCCGTCGGTGTGGTGCTGCTGTGGTGGTAGAGCCTGTTGGTGAAGCGGGTGCAGTGCGCGAAGCCGACGGTGTGCGCGCCGGAGAGCGCCACCAGGTCTTCCGGGGAGAAGCCGTTCCGCTGCAACAGCGCCAAGAGGTCCTCGGCGTGCATGTCCGGGTCGGGCAGCTTGCCCTTGACGTCGCTGGCCCTGGAGACGAGGCCGTCGCGCCGGCCGAGCTCGACGGACCAGTAGGGGCCTTGCGACTGCGACGGTTTAAGGTGGTGATGAGCACAGGGGATTCAGAAGCTGAGGATGGTGAAGTGAATTGAAGAGTATTTGGTTTTGGTGTAGGCGGGTGGCGGTTTACCAGGGAGACGACGTCTCTGGCGGCCAGGTGCATGATGTCGGCGCAGGAGACCACGCCGGGGCACTTCTTCTCGACGGCGGCCTTGACCCGGTTGATCGTGTCGAAGCCGTCGCCGGCGAGGGACTCGTTGTCCGCGGCGTCCTTCTCGGCGTCGTTGTTCTTGGACGCTATCAGGACGGCGGCGTCGCAGCCCTGTGATTCAAATGAGGGACATGGTTAAAAAAAAATGAAAACATGGAACAGCAAAACAAACTAGCAAAGTTGATTGACTTGTTATCACCATTATATTTGAATTTGTGTTCATAAAGCCCTTCAATACGTCGTATGCTTGTGATAGGAAAACGTGTTTCGGTTATATAGAAAGGTTTGAAAATTTGAATACGAAAATACATATGCTTGTTATTCGTGCGCGTGGGGTCCTATACAACTGGTGCTCGACGTGAGCTCACGCAGCATCCAATGGGTCAACCCAGAAAAGAAAAAGAGTCTAGAATGAGATGCCAGCTGCTTGATTGGTAGGATGCCACTAGTCACTAGACAACACTAGCAGAGGCATCTTCATCATATTCTTAGCAACATGGAACCAGCTGTATCGATACAAAGGATGATCGATCAGCCGTCCTACTCCTGCCTACCCTTCCACAAAAGAACGCATCAAACCAGCTGCAAATGAGTTGCCACATATTTTTGTTTCGAAATGAACACCATTGAAATCGTTTCCAAAATAAGCAGCTACAGCTCCGTGATGAATTTCAAAACTTTGAGGAACAAGATGCCCTTCGAGCGAGCGAGCTAGCGCTTGGGATTCACGTCGTGGCCTGTGTGATCTCTGACGAGGACGCAAGGCGCTCCGACACGGGGGCATTTTGATAATCGGAGGGGGTTGATGAAAAGTCGCGTTGGCACATGCGAGGCCTGCCGCAACCGACGGCCACGCGGGGCAATCGAAGCTGTTCCCCAGAGCCAGCTCCCCCGCACTAATCAATCCAGCTAATTGCCCATAGCTTTTCGCGAAAGGGAATCCGGTTTTCTATTGGTAACAACATCTGAAGACACCGATTTCTTTTTCCAATTTTTTTTCAGAACTACTAGAACATCACCAGCACAGGGCTGCAGGCGGCACAGCCCTGAGCTGCGAGCAAGCCTGCAATGAACTGGATGGCAAGATGATGCAGTGTACCGAGTGCAGAGACGGCCCATGTTATCAGGCTGAAAAGGAGCTTGCTGCAACTTGTAGCTTTGTGGTTCCAAAGATGGCTTCTTGAAGAAAAGAGATGGGGGGCAAGAAATGATTCCAAAACAGAGCAAGTTGATTGACAGAGAAGAGGATGAGATTGGTCAGAGAAGAACACAAAACTCTACTGACTGGTACTCTAGAAGCACAAATAATCAAATCCCAACAGAGAACCCCCCAAGAAAAAGTTAATAAAGCAAATGCAGTAGATCAAATTCACCCTGCTTACTCACTTTCCCAGATGCATTGTGCATCTCAAAGCAGAAAAAAAAAATGAAATTTCGGCCAAAGCAAAGAGAGAGAGAGAGAGAGGAGCCAACAGCCAAGCTCGATCAGGATTTCAGGAAGGATGCAGAGCAGAGCAGAGCAGAGCAGAGCCCACTCACCCCAACCATGCAGTCGTGGAAGACGAGGCGGAGCGTCGCCGGGATGGTGACCACCGTCTGGTTGATCTTCCTCGACACCTCCTCCCGCACGATGCTCTCCAGGTCGCGGCAGCTGTCCTTGTAGTAATCCGTCCGCAGCGCCGTCGCGGCCTCGCCGGCGCACAGCATTGCCGCCACCAAGAGCGCCGCCGCCGCTGTCAGGGACAGGCGTCGTCTCTCCATGGCGCCCTTGCTGCCGGGGCGCCGCCTGGCTGTGATGCTGCTCGAGCGGCGGGGCAGAGGAGGGGGAACGAGGACGAACGGCTATGGATGTAGGAGACGGAGAGCTGCTTCAAAGGAAAGCAAGGCTTTATAGAAATTTTGTGAGTGATGATTGGTCATTGGTGGGGGCGTTTTGCCGGCCTAAAAACAAGTCAATTGTTAGTCGAGCTGGATTATAAGGGGGTTTCGGCCCTGTTTGTTTTTTAAATATATTTTTCATTAAAAGTATTGATGAAATACTACGGTGTTTGGAATATTTGAAACCACGGTATCGTTAACCGAGTTCAACTTCAACCTCGCCGGAACCGGCGCTTGACGGCACCCTCTACAAAACACTAAGCACGATGCTTGGCTCCATAAGAATAATTTTGTCTGCATAAACTCCACATTGACTCTCATGCTTGTCTATATATAATTTTCGAATAATGGCTAGCAATGTAAAAGATGAAAGGAGTTTCAAGTCGTATGCTTTTCCCGCATCTCATTTTGTGTTGCCGGGAAAAAGTATGTGCTTTTCTAGAGACTGAGCATCTGTCTGTTCTGCTTTTTTCCCCTTAGGCCCTACCCTCCTCCGGTTCCTTTGCCTTTTGTGTTTCCTTGTTGAATCCTGTTAATAAAACTTTGATTTTTTTTCTTCATATTCCAATCACTAGAATTGGACATATTCTTTATTTTATCTCCAGATTTTGTCTACTTATGCTAGATCAAAAAAGTTTGTATTAAATTTCATTATCTCTAACCACACATATCTATACCTCTAACATTTCTCACCGAGCCCTGCCATAGGCTAATCTGCGCATTAATTAACCTAGTGTGATATTATGAATTGATAATAACACCTACTCTTGCAGCTTCGTTTCAATTTTCTAGATTGTGATTATATGGGCGCATATTCGCATCGTTTTACATTTGGATCGATGCGGTATCTTTCTTCCTTCACAGGATAGTAACCATCAATTAGCATTTCGATCAGATATACCACACTAGCTTCCTTTTGTATCTTTGTTCCCACGGAATTTCTCTTGTTTTTAATATGTTGTGTCTCAATAGCTTTAGTCAATCAAATTTTGCTGTGATCGTGAGGAATGGAAAAACTTTTCCAGCCCTTTTGACCAATGATTAAGGGTATTAAATAAAGTCAGTTTACAAAACTATCTCCATAATATTAGACTATTTCGCAAGACCTATCAAATGAGGTCTTTGACCGCACGATTAGAGGATGGTTACTGTAGCATTACTGTAGCAAAACATGGATTAATTAGGCTCATTAGATTCGTCACGCAAAGTTACACTCATCCCTAAATGAGTTTTGCAAATAGATTTCATTTAATACTCCATGCATGCAAGATTACTTTTAGAAAAAGTTTTTCGATGAGGAAAAAAACACGGCCATTGTCGAACCTGCGGAGAATCTTGAGAACACGCGCGTGCCGGCACGCATGTGCTTCGTGAGGCGCATTCCTGGGCGGGGATAGCTGGTCCTGTGTTCTGTTCATCAACACTCATTTTTATCTGGGCAAGGCCGCGTCGTCACCCAAAAAACTTGACCACAGTTTCAGGCTTCGATCCCGGCCGGGATTGCCGGCCCAACGGGCGCCAGATACGGCGTCACATGCGTCACACGTACGTTTGGCCGGACCAGTGCCCGAATCCTCAACAAAATCAGCAGCTCATACTCGTATGTTTGTCACGTTATTACGCGATCGTTGTCCATCGAACGCGTGTAGCAGCCTCAAAAGTTTCTGGTACTACATGTGATGGTGTGATACACCATATCATCTCAGACATAAAGAAAACTGTATCGGTAGGCATTGATACAATCCCATGACATTGATACGCGGACCAGCAGCAGCAGCAGCAGGTGCGGATCGCCGTCGTCGTCTATCACGGGCTGCATTCGCCCTACGACATCCCCGTCGTCTCCATCCGAATTGAAGAAGGCCAAGGTTGTTGCGAGATTCCTTCCTTGCCATGGCGGCTGATCGATGGCATGGCGCCAATCAGATCGACTGGCTGGCACTCGCCTCGTGAAATGCGATGATCGCCACCAAACACAAGCAAGCAACCAAGCGACGATCTCATCGTCTACAAGTCTCAACGACGCGTCATCTTGTTCGTTCCGAGCAGTTATGCCAATCATTTGTTGGCGCCATGTGGTGGCACCCGAAAGGTCAATCCGATGATCTTATTAATCCGTGCCGGGCGCAAATAAAGCTAGTGCTAGTGCTGGTATTATTAAGAACCCTAGCTAATCTTGTTTCGTCTTTCAGAAAAAATAATAATAATCTTGTTTTGAGAAGAAAGAAGAAATCGACGACTACGGAGTACTACGACTACCTAATGCCGCAGCAAAGACTAAAGAAATCCTACGCGAATGATGGGGGGCAGCACATGGAGCTCTCCCACTGTTCCACGGGAGACAGCTGCTGCTGAATCATTTCATTTCGTCTCACGCGGACGACCAGGGGCGTCGTCGTCGTCGTCTCGAGGATCGATTAGCTAGGGCTTAACCCCTAGCCCTAATTAAGCTAAGCTCTGCAATTGTAATTAATAATCACCAGGAGCTAAGCATTAAGGACAACGAAAATGTCTTGACCGACGTGCGCGCCAGAACAGGCCAGCCGTGAAGAATATGAATGCGCCGCACGACATGGGCGCGTCGCGAGCACGATCTCCTCCTCCTGTCACAGGTTTACAGTGCCCGCCGGTGCGTCATACCCGTGATGTACGTGTGCCAAGTCGGCACGCAAGGTGCCCGTCGTGTGAGCAGCGTCCTTCACTTCAGGGTCCCATTGCCTTGCCTGGAACGGGGTTCGGGGTAACGGCCACGGAACAATTCTGTCCTGGGGCGTCTTGGATTGGATTGGAGCGGATCAGTGGGTATTTTTCTGAATCTTGGCTTGATTAGCACAACTAGTTGCAGTGCAGTCACCGTTCAAGTCCTAGGCACAGGCTGACGACCAGGCCAGAGCTGGATGCAATTGCTGAATTGCAGACAGGCAGAGGCAAAACCAACGGCGTGATGGAAAGGAACGGGTGCTGGATGGATGCTGACACGGGCCGTGGCGAGCGAGAGCAAAGCGGATGCAAAGCAGGAGAGCAAAGCGAAAGGCTAGTAGCCTCCAAAGGAGAGCTGCGCTGAGCGTATCTATCTGAGCAGCGAGCAGTGAGCAAGAAGAAGAAGAACGGACATCTCCACACGGACAGAAAGAAGAACAAGTGCCTCCTTATCCTTTCACTGCTTTCACTTTGCTTTCGATTTCCTGCCGGGAAATAAAAAGGCTTCCAGGTGATGACTCCTACGAATCCAGGAACACCAATCCGGCCAAACAGAAAAGAATTTGATTTCTTTTATGTGCCAAAATCATTGATCTGTTTGTTGCTGATTGTTGCGACAGTTTTGTCTGTAACTGCAGGCAGGCAGCTGAACTGAAGCCAGCAGGCATCGCGTTCGCACCTTATTCAGGTTTCAGAATCTAGACCAGGAGCCAACCACTCATCATTTCAACATGCCTTGTTATAAAAAAAACACTCATCAAGCTACAGAAAAGAACTGCCGATTCTTTTTTTCTTCTGCTGGAAATAGCAGAACAACAACTAGATTATTTCACTTATTGTGCACTGACACTCTGTTTCTGAATAAAGGGCGCCGATGCACAAACCATCCACTCTCATCATGCAACAGGATACAGAGAAGGAAATCTCAGCTCAAATCTATTTTTATGTGGGTACAAAATAGACATGGACTAGCGCAACATCAAGAACGAATCCACAGGGGGTAAAAACTGCTGCTTATTGCTCGAGGAATCAGAACACGGACGAGAGCACCGCGGAGATAATGGCAGCCGCGATGCTGCCCCTGATCCCTGTCTGAAGCTTGAAGCTGCCGCTGGAGGGGCTGACGCCCGCCGTAGAGTCGCCGGCTGATGGCGTGACTGCAGGAAAAGAGGGAAAACGATCACAGGTTAGTTGAGCACAGAGTAGTGGGGATATCAAAACTATGGGTTCAGAGTGTTTTTTTTTATCTAATCATCAGAAAGTGTTCAGACTTCAGAGTTGAGAGCACTCACTCTTGGAGGCGTTGGCAAAGAGGGCGTAGTCCGGCGAGCCCGGCTTCAGGTTCAGCAGGTCTAGCAGCAGGGAGGAGGCATCATCAGACATTGAATATTCAGAACAGAGCGAACACAAAAATAAAATAAAAACATTGGGGATTTCTCAACTACACGGCTGTGCTAATAACATTGGGAATATGTATGTATTTTAAACGCCTGATGCACTGCACATCAGTGTTTTTAACAGCACTGCACATCAGTTGAGGGGGAGTCAATTATGAAAGGGCACCAAGAAATACACACGGTGTGTGCCTGGCTTTGGAAAAGCTGCTGTCAATTGAAGCACAAAGTTTTTTTTCTGATTATTGGTGAAGGATCGGTTAAGCACCAGAAACTTGCTAAAACGCAAAAGCATGGAACTACCAAGCTATAACTGTGTCTGCTGCAATAATGATACAGAAGAGGATGTTCATCATCTTTTCTTGTCATGCCATTTTGCACAAGAATGCTGGAACAGCATCAACTTAACTGTGGATAGCAATCAGAATGGCTATCACATCCCCCACTCACTCAAAACTCAGATTGCCCAACCTTTTTATATGGAAGTGATCATTTTATTCTGCTGGAGCATCTGGACATTGCGCAATGGGTTCATCTTTGATAACAAAGTACCCACTGTCCAAGGTTGTATGGCGATTTTTCAGAAGGAATTTGCTTTGGTTATCCACAGAGCAAAGTCATCCTACTCCCCGGCAATTAGGCATTGGCTACAAACTGTTGTGTAATTTTTTTCTTTCTTTTTCTGTTTTTTCTTTGTACTAAAACTCTTTTTTCTGTTTAATATATAACCAGTAGGGCTTGCCCCTCCTGTTACATCAAAAAAAAACAGAAAGTCCTTTTTTGTTCCTTTTTCAACCAAAAAGAGAGAGATAAAGGTTGGGAACATGGGCTGTTTGTTGAAATATGGAGAGCCGAAGATCGGCCCAATCAAAGCTCACGGCCCACTTGGCCATTACATTTGGAATTGGATGATTCTTGAGTGCGTTCTGCATTCAGACCTGGTGAGTGGTGACATGTCTACAAGTGTTACCCCTCCAATTTTTTTTAATAAAAAGTCTACTAGTGTTACCCTGATCTAAGGCTCAGGACATGCAAATTAGTAGCAGCTCATAAAGGATACCCTGAGATATTCGATCTCCAAAAATAAAAATCACCAAATTGGTTTGGCTGTGTAAAATTATGCTACTTAATTGCAGGTCATCATCAGCAACAATGAAACAACACATATCATCATCAAACTGAATAGAGAGACAAAATTAAAGAATCTGCAAAATTCTGAACTGGAGTATGCATGCTCCCTTGTGGCCTTGTCAGTACTCACACACTGATCAGTAGGAGATGTACTAGTGGTGGGTGGGTACTCACTGATGCAGAGCGTGACGTTGGCGTTGGGGAGCTTGCAGGCGCCGGGGAGCGCCATGAGTCGGTCGAAGCGGAGGCCGAGCGACTGCACCTCGTTGCGGCCGGTGTGGACCTGCTGGATGATGTAGCAGAGGCACTGCGGGCGCGCCTTCTCCGTGTCGGCGGCGTCGCCGCAGCACGTGGACGACGGCGACCCCGCGTGCCCCGTCGCGTAGTCCATGCAGTCCGTCAGCTTCGCGAAGTCCCCCGAGCACTT
This sequence comes from Echinochloa crus-galli, assembly GCA_900205405.1. NCBI lineage: Eukaryota > Viridiplantae > Streptophyta > Magnoliopsida > Poales > Poaceae > Echinochloa > Echinochloa crus-galli. Next base: position 264,094 of record OAMR01000952.1, read on the forward strand.
GGCCTGCAGCGGGTCCGCCGCCGGCGGCGACGGCGACTGCTGCGCCCGCACCGACACCGCCGACAACGCGCACCACGCCGCCAGCCACCACCACCTCGCCGCCACCGCCATGCTCGCTCGCTGCTTGTTTAGCCTGCTTGCTTCCTCCTGATCTGGCTGGCTGAGCTGTGGATCGAGCGAGCGCGACGGAGGCGGGGATGGCCCGGTCGTCGCGAGGAGGGTGGGGTGGGGAGGGAAATGAAGGCGGCGTGGGCGGGCGGCCGGCGTTTATAGGCGGCGCGAGCGCATTGAAGCGGGGGCGGTGGGATGATGCATTCAAGACGAGAGAGAGAGAGTAGTAAATTCCTTCATTTCAGGTACGTGTCCGCGTCACGTACACCACGCAGGTGTCAGTCACTGCGGCAGGCTGCGCACAAGTGTACACCCACGAGCGACGTGTCCGGCCTTGCTGTTGCTCTCAGCTGGTTCGAACGCCGTTGCTCATGCCAATCGCGTTGCTCGCATGAATTGAAGATCCGTGTAAAAAGCAAAGAAGAAACTAAACCGTGAAGCCGTGACCGTGGGTGAGTGCCTCGCTGAGCTGCTGTAGTATGGTATTTGGGCGGCGGGCGAACGGCGGCGTCACGAGCGCGGCTTGGCCCGGCCGAGGGCAGTAAGCCGCCGCCTTTAATTGCTTGTAATTTTTACTTTTGATTTTATGTACTACAACATTGAATTGCACACCAGATAGTATACAGACTTGATAGATTTTCGTGGACCCTGTAGGTCCTTATTTGAACCAATTGTCTTCACCTTTACATGTACATGATCTGCACGCCCTATTTATGGGCCTCCCTGTTAGGACTTGGGATTGATTAATTAGGCTCAAAATGTTCGTCTCGTAGAGCACAACAAAACTATGCAATTAGTTTTTGATTTCATCTACATTTAGTACTCCATGCATGTTATGATATTTTGATGTGACGGGAATCTTCTTTTTGTATAGTGAATTTAAGAGTTCCTTTTCATCTTGGCCTAAGTTTATGCCGTGTGTTGCTACCTGTTCGATCCGTTGAGGGTTCACGTTCACAACGGATCGGGTGCCTTGTGTCATCATGCCGTACTACGTTGTGGCTTGATATGTCCCGGGCCGGTAGACGCCTACTCGACGGTGACACGAGTTGAGACCCAGAACCAGATGCCGAGAGCATTTGGAGCCTGTGACGCTACGTACAGCTGCGAACTGTGCGCCATTGATCGGGCCGGCCGGATCTCGATCTGCACGCGGAATTCCACATCAGTTTTCGGTGCTGGCATATGCTCCTTCAACCTTCAAGGTACCTGTTCGGCTGGTTCAGACGACGGTTAGTTGCTGTTGCTGTCGACGAATTCATTGCGTTGCGTCCGTCCATCGATTGATTCGTTCTACTAGTCTTCTAGATGCAATGCAAGCTCACGCGCCAACGCAGCTGCACAGCACCGGCCTTTAAGCTGGTCCACGATACTGATACTGGCCGGGCGCCGTTGCTTTCGGCCTCTTTTGTTTGTCTCTCACATTATGTAACATTCCAAATAGCAACATGGGCGGTGTTCACTTCCTTGAAAAGGGAATGTGAATTTGGGTGAAAATATCACATCAAACACTATAGCGCACCGTAGCATTTTTCGTTTGTTTGTGGTAATCATTGTCCTACTATGACCTAACTAGGCTCAAAAGATTCGTCTCGTCGTGTACATCAAAACCATGTACTTAGTTTTTTTATTTACCCACGTTTAGTATTCCATGCATGAGGAGAGAGATTTGATGTGATAGGTGAATAGTGAAGTTTAGGGAGAGAATTTTTGGATTTTCAAGTGAACTAAACATGCCCTTGTCTTCGTTGCCATCTCCCCTGGGCGCGAGACATCACCCTCTTTATTATTGTAATTTTCTAGCAATATTAATTTGCTCCTAGATTCCTAGAAATGCGCTTAAACGGGATGGAAGGAGAGTATATAACTAGAAGGTCCTCAACTACATTATTAGAGAGGATTGCTAGCCGTAATTGTTCAAACTGCATTTGTCTCATGACATTAACTGACACTGATTAATCAATCCGTACACACATCAATCATTCAAGATGCAGAAAGACCTCACGCGTTTTCGCTGAAGCTCGTTTGGGTCGTGACGACAGAGATAAAGATACTTGTTTTCGTTTGTTTGTGATAAACATTGTCCTACTATGACCTAACTAGGCTCAAAAGATTCGTCTCGTCGTGTACATCAAAACCATGTACTTAGTTTTTTTTTGTTTACCTACATTTAATGCTCCATGTATGAGGAGAGAGATTTGATGTGATAGTGAACAGTGAAGTTTACAGAGAGAAAGTTTGGGGGAAGTTTTGGATTCGAAGGGAAGTGAACATCGCCATGGTACTGAAGATCATTAATTATAGATGACAAAAATGGTCTGCAATAAGCATCGTTTCAGCGACGCTCAACCAATCGCCAGCCTTGTTTACACGGTAGCACCAGAAAGTACCGCATGCACTCCTATTGTCATCCATGAACTAAAGTGCCGCCCTATCTATTTTCAGACACTCTCAGACTACACGCCCCAGCATCACCCGTCAGACTCACTAAGATGCAGCAAGAGTTTTATCTCATGTTCAGAACTTCGGATAGCAACACATGGGCACATGCTGGCGCACAAAACCCCCTGGCAGTCTGGGTCCATTGTCTCGGTTGGAAGAATCGATGGGTAGTAACTGAATCCAGGACCTGGTAGTTGGGTGATGTTCATCAATTGGCAATTGGTTGGGCAGGGCCACAGCCCTCGAGCAAAGATGCCGCTGGCTGCATCAACAGTTCAACACGTTCACACCCATCTAGAGTGAGGCAGCTCAGGCTGGCGATTCTTCTCGCCACCTTCAATTCTGCCCTGTTGGGGGCGGAAGGCCCCCATCCATTTAATCGTCGTCGAGAAAATCGTAGCCCCCCAAAGTCTCGTCAGAGAAAACAACTGCCAATAAATCGAGTATCCATCTACGGCAAACGCATTTAGGCGTGTCGTCCGCGTGTGGTTAACATGGGCAAACAACATTTATAGCTTGAGGACTCCATGAAATCAAGGTGCTGTGGAGGTAAATGAAGACAGATTGACGATTTCAACTTTCAGAGTTCATCATCTATGGAACCACAAAAGATTACATGTAACAGGAGTCCACAAGCAAGTAGTATATTAGGCTATTAGCACATCTAGCGACCACTCAATTGGGTATAACAGTTACGTTCACATTGGGATGATCTTGGCTACATGAGGGGGAGCGGTTACTAGAGTGTTAAACCCTAGATGTCCCCAGCTTGCGCTCGAAGAGCCTGCGCAGAAGGTAGACTTGGATGACGCTGGCGGCGATCAGCGCGGCGGACTCGAAGAGCGCCTTGTGGACTGCCCGCCTGCTCATGTTTTCGTTCACTGTGACCCAGCAGGAGAGAAATGATTAGCCAGCTGTTCATGGCATGACAGCATCTTGGGAAAGATATTAGCATATTACAGTATGTAACCCAAGGGCAAAAGTAAACAGACAATTCGCTGTGCAGGTATGAAGCATGGCAACATATAATGAAGCTTCGGGTATCAAAAGGCAAATTGGAAGCAAAGCATAAAAACAAAAAGGGACGTGAAGAAACCAGAATGGCGTGCTAGTTCCATGCTTGTCAACAAAGCATGGGACTTGTTAGTTAGCTAACGTAAACTGAAATCAAGCATATGAACCTGCTTATCTAAACTCCGACATAGAACTCGTCCTACCATAGTCCCATTAAGCTATTCTTTCATCTACTCATGTCATTTACTCGCAAAACGTGGCCAGCAACCATCAAGAACTATGGTGATAGAAACATGGCATCTAATTTTATTGACCAGCTAGAGTTGGTTAATGCTGATGATTTTAACCAAAGCATGACTCCCCATGATAGATAAGTTACAAAATTTAAAAAGACGGGAAATCATAGGAAGAAAAGACTCAAATTAGTATTTTTAGGATAAGGGTTAAATGGGAAACTTACATATTGCTTGTCGATCAGTTTGGGCCTCTAGCCAGTGCTGTTCGAACTGAATATTGTAAAGCGCCTCATCTAACTTGGCAATTTGCTCAAACAGTGGTGCAAAATGTTCTGCATCAAATCCAGAAAACAGGAGCTCAATGCTGAGATCTTGCTAACCAACGTTTATGAAACTTCTGAAATGCTTACCATCTTTGGCATGCTGCTCGAAATATGAAAAATGGCCAACATGCACATCAAAGTCAATGGTTTCGTGATACGGGGATTTATTGGTGAAGCAGAAGCGATGGACACCTCTCTTCTGAACTATGAACTCAAACTTATCACTAGTCTTATCCCGAGAGTCACGGACTTGAGCGCCATTAGGATCTTTAACCTGTCATTAGTCAAGATGGTATCAGTTCAAGAATAGCTTATTCCTTGGTGAGTATGGTTACAAAAGTACAAACGATCACAAAAAAGGCCACTGCAGTGATTTAAAATGACACCATACATTATTGACCTAGAAAAGTGCTCACACAATCACATCATTAGGTGAAACAAGGAAATTAAGAAGCAGACTAAGTGTGAGTGATGTGGGAAAGATTCTAAAGTGCAGTGTGGTAATGAGCCCAACAAGCATGAAATAAAAGTATTCAGCTATTTTTTTTCTCGACACCATCAAAACTTTGTTCTAGTGAAACAAAGACATGATTGATAATCACAGGCACAACTGAAATAATAATGGGTGTTGAAAGTTAAATTGTCACCAACCAACTAATTCATTGACAATAATTCCACAACGTTACTATCAAGGACTCGTTAGTCGTTACTTTCTGAAAGGTTAACAGAAAGAAAAAAGAACAAATTTAATTATATAATCTCTTTTTTTCATTGAACCAAATTCATATCATACATCTAAATCATCCAAGCCTTAAAATTTGAGATTTTCTCCAATCTAAAAATCAGAAAATGATGCCACAAATCATGCTTCGAGTTGAAAGCCCCAAACCACCATTATATCATTTTTTCCCGATTTCCATCCAATAACAGGATCATAGCTATCCCATCCCCATTTCAATCAATGGGTTCTTGTATCTCTATCAGTTTCATTCTGTATGATGCAACAATTGAAAATAGAAACGTACACGGTTTGTTCGACTACTAAGGTCATCATCGCACCCTAGAAATTGGTTAGAGCAAGAGAATGAAATCGTTCAACTTTCATGAAATTGAATATCTTAGTAGTTATTGCATTCATCACTGCACCCTAGTAATTGATTAGTGCTGGAGAACAAAACCAGTATACTCTGTACACAACTTCAACTTGCAAAGAAAAATCCATCTGTTAGAAGTGATCGCAAGCGTGCATGACAACTTTCAAGCAACCATATAAATTGTAAGCTGTTGCAAACATGCATGCCAAAAAAACTAAAATGTGCTAAAATCTAAAGGGAGCACATAGTTTAAATGGATACAGTAGCTAAGTTCTGAAAATGCCAATGAACCGAGTACTGGCATATTGTCATCAGTCATCACAACTACAAGTAATAGGTAAATATTATGTAACTTCAGAAATATTGTCGCACACAAGCTGTGATAACAGCAGAACAACTAGCTATCTAAGTGCAAATAAGTGTTCCTAGCTCCTATGCTAGAACGCATCATGTATTTACATGTCTCATTCGATGGCTACTGTAGGATGCACATATAGACAGAAAAAGATTCAGTTCCATACCACAAGATCGACGCCTTCCTCGCTGTAATGCCACGGGGTATCAGCCTTGATGACCACGAAGGATACGTGGACCGTGTCCCCCTCGTACTCCACGTTGTGCGAGAAGCACTCCTCCCTGTCGATCACGAAGCGGATGGCCGCAGCCGGGCGCAGCAACAGCACGACGCAGAGCACCGATAAGCACACCGTTCTCCAGGTCGGCACCCCCATGTTGCTTGCGTTGCCAGAAACGAACGGTCACTGATTGCACAAGCCTCCCTGCAAGAGACGAATTCGCAAGCTGTCATCTGTCACCGGAAGAACAGAACTCGCGGGAAAGAGATCGGGTGGATCAGAGGTGAAAATAAACAGATCGGAAGGACCCTGAATCGGGGGGAGGAACGAGAGAGAGAGGCTTGAGTGGTAAAACGGGGGCACTACGCGTCTTTGCCCGGTACGGCACCGCCGTCGCTGAAGGGGGAGAGTGGGAGACGACGGAGTTCGCTGCTCCGCCTCTGCGATTCCAGGCTTCGATCGGGCAGACGGGGAGTAACGGAGCAAGATCTGGCTTCTGATGCGTTGCCCTATCGGAGGAATCGCCAAGGGAAGAGGGGGAGGGGAGGAGAGAGGTCACTTACTGGCCGGAGTTGGAGAGGCCGCCGGAGTCCTCCGGCGATCTGGGCGGCGCTTCCCCTTCCCCGGTGGCGGAAGAAGCGAAGCAATCGATCCGGCAGAGGAAGGAAAACCCACGAAGCGAGCTGACCGAGGGAGCCCCGTGTGGAGAGAGAAAGGAGCTCTCTTCGTTTCGGTTTCGACGACGTGTGCCAGATCGGACTGATACTGTCGAATTGGGCCGTGTGGGCCGATTGGACCGAACCGGCCCTAAGTGTTGGGCTTTACACGGGTCCTTTATGACTGACTAGAAAGACCTCCCTCCTCTGCGGCCTAAATGTTGGGCCTAGTAGGCTCAAATGTTTCTTTTTTGCGAATAAGGAGGCTCCAATGTTGTAATGCAAACCGTGCGGCAACATGGCCCAAATGCTGCCTACTGACTGAATGGGATATACAGTCCAAATTAGAATTGTAACCCAGGCCATTTTTTTTTTCTCTCTGTCAAACGAGAATGAATGGTCCCCTAAAAAAATAGAGAGAATGAATAGTCCCCTAAAAAGAATAGAGAGAATGAATGGTCCTGTACGGCTACGGCTACTCATACTGTCATACAGTACCCGTACGCTGCGCGCACAGCTACCACAGATGTACGCCGACTCGATGTATGGGTGGGGCGACCTACCTACCGGTACATCCTGCAATTCAAGTACACGCAGCGGCCAATCAAATCAATTTACTAGCTAGCCTCCTCCGCGCTAGATTCTGGCACGTAGTACATACATGCCCGTGTTTTGTCCATAGCAGCAGAGGGGACCAGTTAGTTACCGCGCCGGCGCCGTAGCATTCCGCGGTTTTCACGACCAGGCCCGTGCCCGTCGAACGCGGGTGCACGCATGCTTTCCGTTCGTCGCCATGACATATACGTATCTACCACGAGCTGACTAAAGGAGGATCGAATAAAGAAGAAGAAAAAAACTCAGGGATAACGATCCAAGGAGGTGGTCTGGTGGTGGTGCACGCGCGCGCCAGCACGCACGCCCACGGCGGCGGGCGCTCGCAAACGACGCGCGCTCCCGGCTCCGGTGCTGGTGCTGGTGGATGGGTGCGACGACGCGGCAGAGCAGCACATGCGCGCCACTCACCCGCCGGAGACCAATCACCAAGCCGGCAAGCCCACGCCAGGCCGTCGTGCGGCCGGCCGGGGGAGACGACCGGCCAACGCACCGTCGCTTCGCCGGCCTCGTCGCCTGCTAGGTGCTGCCGTGCTAGGCCGCGGATGCCGCAGCGATTCGAGGCGCACATGCCACCCGCCACCGCGCAGTAGCCGCTAGCCACCGCCGCCGCCGGCTCGCGCTCGTCCTCGTCTGCATGTCGCCGGCGCGCGTGCGTGGCGTTGGCAGCCACACGTACACCAGCAAAGGGGTCAATCTGACAATCTCATCAATCAGCCGGCGGAGGAGCAAGAGCGGGAGCAGGGCAGGAGATTCTCTCGCCAGAGGGAATCTCGGAATCTCTTCTCCTCATCCTCCGCATAGGCGCCTAGTGATCGTCCAGCCTAGGACTGGCCCTGGCGCGCGTTTTTAACCACGGCTTGTGGTGGCCAATGAGTGTGCTTCATTCGTATCAACATCCCTGGAGCATCCATTGGCCAAGCTGTACCCTGTCCGTGTTAACCTAATCGGCCGCTGGGTAAATTACAAAATTTGGCATCCATTGTCGTCCGAATATTTGTCACTAGGACACATCCACACAGGCCTTGTTTACTTCCAAAAAGTGACTCCCAAATTCACTATGCAAAAAGAAGATTCTCCATCACATCAAAATGTCATAACATGCATGAAGTACTAAATATAGATGAAATAAAAAACTAATTGCACAGTTTTGTTGTACTCTACGAGACGAACATTTTGAGCTTAATTAATCAATTTTTGGATAATTTTTCGCACGTACAACGAAATGCTACAGTGGCGCAATGATTACGAAGAGACCTCAAACTCTAAAAAGCAACTCCCAAATTTGGAAACTAAACACGGCCACAGACACAAAGTTTATTATCACTCAGAGAGTCCTACGGAGTACTACATACAGTATTTGCATGCAGATCGACATTGCAGAGGGTGTGCATGTGTACGTGAATCATTACGACGCTGACTGTCCTCCATGGTCTTTGGCTCACCAATGCAAGCAGTTTTTAGCTGCCTATGGTGTAGCCTATGCATATCAGATTACCATGAAGTACTTAGCTTTATCATACTGCATGATAGTATCTATCTCTGCTCAGCTAGCGATGATTGATCAATTTTAAACGTCCGTTTGCTGTTCTCGATCTCTCTCCTGTTTTGTTTGAATGCTCCTTAAACAACTCGGCGCGGGCGTTTGTTTGGCCGTGACAGTGCCGGTGCAGCGTATCCTGCCGCAGCTACATGACAATGTGTGTGGCCTTTTGATCTGAACTGCAAATTAATCTATTGTTTATATTCTATTCAGAAGGTATGCCATTGTTTTAGGGTTGCTGTCGGTCAATGTTTTCTCGACTCGAATAGTGTACTCCTTACATTTTAAATTATTGTTTGTTGTTTATTTTTTTCTCAGCCATTTCACCATTCATTTAAATTAAAAATTTGTTTACGTATACAAAATAATAAACCATGTTTAGAGCACCTCTGATGATAAAACATATCACAAACCAAACAAATAACACTTGCATAATTTTATTTTAATAATAAATGATCAACATTACGAGAAAAAACAATAGTAATTTAGAACGGGAATAGAACTAAGAAATTTTCATGAATGCCACTCTGTCGTTTTGACACTACGTAAAAACCTCAAATAGGTAACGCGACATTAGTAACGGGCCTATGAAGCCCGTTACATGTACCAAATCAGTAACGGGCGCGAAACAATGACCGTTACTAATAAGCATAGCAAACTCGAACCCATCCTCACCATTACAAAGCCCGTTACCAATAACAACATATTGGTAACGAGCATTAATAAAGCCCGTTACTAGTGTCAATTAGTAATGGACATAAATAAAGCCCGTTACACCCAATGTAGAATAAATTTTAGTTGGTAACAGATGTTAACGCGGCCCGTTACATCAGCTGTGTACCACGGACCCGAAAAAATCATTGAATTCGTTTAAGTCCGTCGACCGCCTGTCTTATCCTCTCGTCCCCTCCTTCCATCCCCTCCCCTTGCCCCCGCAGCGGCCTCCCAGCTCTCGCTCTCGATGCCGACTCACCTCGCCACCGCCGCCCAGCTCTCCCCCTCTCCCTCTTCCTCTCCACTACCCCCTATGGTCCCCCGTGTTCTTCTTCCCTCCTCTCCATTCAATCCCCCCCCATCTTCTCTTAGCGCCACCGAGACTCAACTCGGCCTACGGCCGACAACGCTTCAGAGCTCCGGCCGTTGAGCTCCCTCGTGGCAGCCGGCGGTAGCACCAAGGATCCGAGACGGCGTCCATGGATCCAACGACGATAGCCACGGATCTCACGACGGCGGGCGCGGATCGAGAGCTACAAGCCGTGGATCCCGCGACGTCGTCCCTGGATCCATGGATCTCGCGACGGCGGTCGCGGATCCCGCGATGGCGGCTGCAGATCCCTCGATGGCGGCCGCAGATCCTAAGTTTCTACCCATGGATCCTGTGATGATGCTGCCGGCCCAAGGAGTTGGGAGGTCGCCGAACCCACAGCTCGCGCGAGACGACGACCCGTGACCAAGGATGGTTCGTTGGGAGCTCTTTGTGAATCCCCTTCTTCTTGCGTGACTCCGTGCCACATCTTTGTCGTCGCTGGTGAGGATTTCTTGTGTTTTTTCTTTTATGCAGAAAGTTTGCACAAGATATTCATGCTTAATGTATTGTTTAGCAGTACTTGTATTATTTCTTTCGTGCAGTGTACTGCATGATTGTTCTTTTTGTATCATGTTCCCTTTACTCATAATTGTCTTCCTCACTGCAGAAACGTGTTTCAGTAGAAAGATGTGTTGAACTGACGATTGTTGCCGCAACTCATGGACTGAAAGAAGCTTGGATATCGTATCAGGTATATTCATTCTAAACATGACTGTTGCATTTCAGTTGCAAACCTTGAGATCTTTAATTTTTTTAATCCTTTCATATTAGGGGGGCTGCTGGGTGTGCAACCACCTTTACATCCTGTTTTTATCTTGATATATTGTCTTATAATCCGATTGAGTCTTATGATGCACCCTCAAGTTCAAGATCGCTACTGAGTTTAGTTATTTATGTTTTTCATGTATGATTTTTATTAACAAATAGTCATACCTTCACATACATGCCAGCATCATCCAGGCTCCAGCATGTTTCAGAAAAAAACTAATACTATCACAAATTAAAAAATTAGTATAATATCTGAGAAATACCATGATTATATAGAACTAAAGCCATATTCTATGCTTATAGATTCTCTAATCATGTTTCATAGAGACAATAACATTGTAAGTGGCTTATATGGTGGTGATCATTAACCCAACCAATTTATGCTATAGAAATTTTGATAGTTCTGAAACATCTGATGGAAAGTCTTTCTAATCACTTGAGCTTTAATTGACTATGTAATCAAGGTTATTGTGTGTACTTGAAAGGACCTTGATGTCACCTAGAGGGGGGTGAATAGGTAAATCTGCAATTAACAAAACTTTTTCTACTGTTAGTACCTAAACCGGTCAGACCGGTTCCCAAAACCGGTCAGACCGGTTTTGCACGGGGAACTCAAAACCAGTAGAAAAGCGGTCAGACCGGTTTACCAAACCGGTCAGACCGGTTTGTGGCAGAAATACACAATTAAGCAATTACTAGCTTGTGGCCCTTTTCCACGAAGGAGGCAAGGCCAGCCTATACAAACAATCCGCGGCTTTCCACAAACACGGTAGCTCACCGGCGACGCCTAGGCGTCTAGGAGGCTTCACCTCCAAGAGTAACAAATGCTTCAATGGTTGCTAGACTTCACCGCAAGTGCTCAAGCTATGGATTCACTCTTTGCTGTTGCAATTAGCTCTAATAAGCTTTCTCTAGCTCACACACAATATCTCTCTCAACCCAAATCCAAGGATATGAACAAATCAATCAACTCTCACAAAGATAGGTTTGGGGAGAGCTTGGTAGTGCTTGGGAAGGCTCTAGGAGTGCAAGGAAGGCAAGGGAACCAGCAGCACTCAAAGGAGAGGGCCAAGGGGTATAAATACCCCAAACTCCCAAACTAGCCGTTATAGCCGTTGGAAACCTGTCAGACCGGTTTTCAAACCAAAGTAGCCGTTGGGCCGCCAGATGCCAAACCGGTCAGACCGGTTTCCCAAACCGGTCAGGCCGGTTTGGGTCAAGGCAGCACACTAAGTCCCCAAAGTGTTTTTCTCTCAAGACTGTCTCCCAAGGGTTGATCTAAGAGCACTTTTGGTGTTGTCAATCAACTAATGTTGCATCCCTCTTGATAGTACGGCATTCCTATACTCAAGAAAATAAATAGCAATTAAATCTTCCTCTCGAGCTTCTATGTCTTCAATGATGCCATACATGATCATTCTCACTTTGAGGGCTTCAACATTCTTTTCTTGCTTGAGCAGGCAATGAAAGTAAAATATTTTTGTAAGAGACAGGATGTGTATGGATCAATTCTTAAGCCCTTCCAATATATGATCAATAAAGAATTAGACGCATTGCATAGCTTCACTCGTAAGGCTTGATTAGTGCATGGAGACCAAACTATGATGCTAGTCTTCACCCTAGCAAAGTCCCTCGGCTACAAACCAACTTGCCCTTCTCTTTGCTTGGTACCTGGACACTGCCATATAGCTCAATCCCTTTCACCATATCTAGCCACATCGAGATCCACTTTGTATTGCATCATCATGAATACCACATTGAAATCCATGCCTTCCATTAGCTTGAAATATCTTCATTTAAATTGTCCCATTAATCTTTGGCAAGTATCCATCACTTGTTTGCTTTTATGTTCTTTGTACCAACAATGAGCTCTCATTCTTCAACAAATATGTTTCATGAATATCCATAAGAATAAAACACTGCTCATATACTTAAACAAACAAGTTAAATTACAAATCATGTTGTCATCTAAAATCACCAAAATATTTAAGTGCCTAGATGCACTTTCATTACTGCTCTTCAGGAATATTTTTATGTATTTTGATGATGATAAGTCTTATATAAGGTCCATTTTGCAGACCTTTTTACTTACTTTTTAACTCAATCCCGCTGCTGTTGTTCGCGCCGCCGCCGCCGCAATCAAGGTTATTTTTTGACTGACTATGTAATCAAGGTTATTTTTTGAATTCATTTTGCACATAGGTCTAGCCAAAATTCTGTAATTTGGTAACTTTGAGATTACCTAACTGCCGGTGTTGTTCTACCTTTTCGTAGATGTCCTTTTTTTCAATTCTATCTTCCAATTTCCTGACTGCTAGTAAGATGTCATAGCAGGATGTATTTCTTCATGGGCGTGCTTGGCATTTGAGATCCATGCTATTGAGTTTATGCCAATGCGGCATTCAATCAGATCTTCAATCAGATCCAAATTTTGATTCAGAAACCGAAGCACAGACAGAACAAAAGGTTAAGTGTACTTCACCATTATAAGCACTTCTTGTTTAGTGATTGACCTCTTTGTTTGGAATATGGATTGTTTTGCCAAGATTTCAGGTTATAGAAATTTAAAATATATAGGATACTTGGATGGTTGTAATGGCCAATGAACGTTACATGAAAATGTATTAGCATTATTTGGTGGCAGCAAAGGAGTTGTCCATCCATTTTGTAAAATACAATTAATTTTGCTGTACGTTTTATTATAATATTATAAGAAGCAGTTAACTTCTTGGATCTTGCCTAGCAATTTAGATGGTATGGTGATTTAAGCTTAGGAATTGACAAGTGAATATTTTTTAATCTTATATTTGCAAGCTGTCTTGATGCTTTTGTAGTTTCAAACATAGTATGTTTTCTTAAATAATATGTTGTTGGTAACAACATTTTTGTGAGGAATGGTTAGGTTTATATTTAATTATTATAATGATTCTTTGGCTGGATCAAAGCATGGCTGGATCAAAGCATGATTTCAGTGTTCTGACATGTATTCCTAAATAATCTGTTCTGACGTGTTTCTCATGCTGTGCCAAGCTCCTCTGAGATTGCTAGACCACAAGGTATACAATTATTTTTGCTTGGAGCATAGCACAGCAGTTTGATATATGTAGCTATATATACATGTTGTTTTCCAATACTCTGCAAATTGTGGATGTCAAGCTCATGAAATTTGGCAGATTGTTACATTAAATTATAATGTTTCATCATTTACTAGCATTTCAATCTGTCAACTGCTTTCACTTTATGGGAAAAATATGAATTGTCTTATATTTGTCTTCACGTAGTCTAATTTGTTTTGAACAGATCATTGCTCTTGCGGTTCTTGATGGATGATACACTCCAAAGACGTGTTTGATGCTACCAGATTAGCTAGGGTTCTTCATTTTGTTTCTGAAATATTCGTTTCTAAGGTGACAGAATGATGTATGTACATATATATGTAATAAAACATCAATCATATTTTGAATTTAATAAAACCTGGCATCGCTCTGTTAAAAAAAAATCCGATCATGCAGCGATGCCAGGTTTGCTCACCGACTCGGCCGCCCATCATAGTGCCGGAGGCCGCCGGCAGCGCGCACGACTTCCTGGCAACGCCCTCCTGAGGGCTGAAGGCAACGATGCAATATATGGTCAATGCAACCCAATGACCCTTTGTCGGCGACCGATCGATCGATCAAGAGCACGTACAGGCGGCGTTCCGTAGCCCGTAGGCAGCAGTGTGGTCGTCATAACATAACGAGCGGCGGCAGAGGGCCAACGTACGTACAGTTGGCTGCCGATAGAGCGACGCGTCATCATGTGCTACTGCTAGCCGTAGAGGTAGAGCCCGTCGTTATTGCGGCATGATGGAGCGCGGCAGGCAATGATAGTGCCTGCGCGCGCCCATTGGCTGCCGCAGATTCCTGGGCCTCAGCGCGCACGGCGGCCGCGGCGATTTTTTTTTAATTTTAACCAATTTTTTAAGATATTTTTAAAAATAACCCGTGCCAGACTTTATTTGTACCCCGTGACCCTTTTGGTCACGCCAGGAGAGGCGGCGCGACCAAACACCACTGTAGGGCCACAAGCGGTGGCGCGACAGGGCTGCCACCGTGGCACGGGGAGCGGGCGGCCGCCACGCTGGCGCTGGCCCTGTCGCGCCGCATGCTCTGGCGTGACAGGCTTGTCGCGCCAGGCGGGGTGGCGCGACAGGCTTTATTGATCATATATTGGAATGGCTTATGAATTGATCCATACACTTGGAAATTCTAAGCCTAGCTCAAGATTGGTTTGCTCAAGCAAGAAAAGAATGTTGAAGCCCTCAAAGTGAGTATGATCATGTATGGCATCATCGAAGACTTAGAAGCTCAAGAGGAAGATTTACTTGCTATTTAATTTCTTGAGTATAGGAATGCCCATACTATCAAGAGGATGCAACATTAGTTGATTGACAACACCAAAGTGCTCAATAGATCAACCCTTGTGAGATAGCCTTGAGAGTGTAGTGTTTGGGGTTAGTGTGCTGTCAGGACCCAAACCGGTCTGACCGGTTTGGGAAACCGGTCTGACCGGTTTGGCCTCTGACAGCCCTAACGGCTAGTTTCCTTTGAAAACCGGTCTGACCGGTTTGGGAAACGGTCTGACCGGTTTCCAACGGCTATAACGGCTAGTTTGGGAGTTTGGGGTATTTATACCCCTTGGCCCTCTCCTTTGAGGGCTGCTGGTTCCCTTGCCTTCCTTGCACGCCAAAGCCTTCCCAAGCACCAGCAAGCTCTCCCCAAACCTCTCTTTGTGAGAGTTGATTGATTCTATCAATATCTTTGGATTTGGGTTGAGAGAGATCTTGTGAGTGAGCTAGAGAAAGCTTGCTAGAGCTAATTGCAACAGCAAAGAGTGAATCCATAGCTTGAGCACTTGCGGTGAAGTCTAGCAACTATTGAAGCATTTGTTACTCTTGGAGGTGAAGCCTCCTAGACGGCTAGGCGTCGCCGGTGAGCTACCGTGTTTGTGGTAAGCCGCGGATCGTTTGTATAGGCCGGCCTTGCCTCCTTCGTGGAAAAGGGCCACAAGCTAGTGGAACCGAGGAAAGTGGCTTGGAGTGGATAAGCCCGCCTTTCGTAGGCCCTCAACGGAGAGTAGGATTCACCTTGTCTTTGTGACGGCCTTTGTGGCATTGGTGAATCCGAACTTCGGGAAACAAATCATCGTGTCTCTCTATTGGTTTGCCTCACAAGTTCAATTCTAGCATTTATATTTGCTTCCGCTTCGATCTACTTGGTTGTGCTCTACTTGTGTGCAGGGACTTTGTGAACCTGCTAGAAATCACCTACAGGAGCTGCAAAACAAGTTTGGTTTGTGCTAGAACTCGTAAGGGGGTCATATACATATTTGTGTGTTTCTGCAGGAAACCGGTCTGACCGGTTTGGTAAACCGGTCTGACCGCTTTTGTACTGTGTTCAGTTCCTGACCCCAAACCGGTCTGACCGGTTTGGGAAACCGATCTGACCGGTTTTGGTACTGACAGTGTGAAAAAGTTTGTAAATTGCAGATTCACCTATTCACCCCCCCTCTAGGTGACATCAAGGTCCTTTTAGTGGGGCAATACCTTCGGGAGGACGCGGGGATCGATTCCCCCTCCTTTCCCCCTCCCAAAACGGCCGGATTTGGGCGGCGGCGGCGGGCAGCGGCTGGGCGGCTCTGGTCGGGGGAAAAAGTGAGGGGAGGGAGGGCCGCGCGCGGCCATAGGGAGGCGGGGCCTGTCGCGCCACCCCGCCTGGCGCGACAAGCCTGTCACGCCAGAGCATGCGGCGCGACAGGGCCAGCGCCAGCGTGGCGGCCGCCCGCTCCCCGTGCCACGGTGGCAGCCCTGTCGCGCCACCGCTTGTGGCGTGACAGTGGTGTTTGGTCGCGCCGCCTCTCCTGGCGTGACCAAAAGGGTCACGGGGTACAAATAAAGTCTGGCACGGGTTATTTTTAAAAATATCTTAAAAAATTGGTTAAAATTAAAAAAAATCTCGTGTCGTGGTAGAGCCTACCGTATGTAACCGGAAGGTCCCGGGTTCAAGCCCCAGCCTCTGCACATTTGTGCGGGTAAGGTTTGGGCGCTATTACAACCCTTCCCCAGACCCCGCACGGTGAGGGAAGTCTACGGCACTGGGTACGCCCTTTTTTTAGAGAGAGGCTAAGGTAGTGAGCTGTATCTGAATTCACTATATAACAAAATTGACCGGATGGTTTGAAGTGGCACGGAAGCAATGACTATCCATTGACTACAGAATGATAATAGGAGGCATAATTAACACAGAGGGAGGAATAAATCATGCATTTGAGCAGTAATAGAAAAATGTGTTTACAATTGTACATACCTTCGCAAACATAGTCCCCCAAGAACCAAGCACCATAACGCTCCTTAAACCAATTGATTTCTTGAAGTTGACCATCAATAAACAGATACCCCGTTTCATCTCCTGATTTATGAAAAGACAAAGGTCAGTGCGAACTGCTGCCCAATTGTGAGGATGAGGACTAATCCTAAGTGCCAACAAGGCAATCACATTGCACAAGAAACATCTGTTGCGTTGCTCGTGCTTTGCGTGGAAGCACCCACTGCACGTGTTGTTTATACTGCTATGGAAGACGATGGTTTTGTTGTCCCCTTTTGTTTAGACGGATGTTTTTCTTGTCCTGACTGGTTGGTGTGACCTGGTCAGAGCTTGTTACTGATGACAATAAAAGAAAATAACACCGTAGTTGAATGGAAAAAAAAACTGATACAGACGTATAGTTGAATGGAAGCATCACCGTAGAAAGGCGGGGGCTCCTATACAGCGAACGGAAGCTAGATAACCAAGTTGGCTTTAAAGCCCATGAAGCCCAACTAGCAACCGCGTCTATTCCCGCCTTTCTATTTTATTTGGTTTCAGGTTATTGAAGTAGGAATCTTTCTTCCGTGTTAAGATTTATGCGCGTCGTGACTTTTTTTCTTTAGTTTTTTCTGAGTGAATATAGTCAACATTTCAAACTACTAATTTAACATTTGTTCAAATTTTATTCAACAATCGAAATGAACAGTTTCAACAATGTTCCAGACTTAATTTAACAATTCTAATAAATTAATTCAACATTTTAGGTGAAAAAGTTGAATCAGTATATCATAAATGTTGAACATGTATATCAAAATGTCAAGTCAGTACTTTTCGAATGTTGACTTTTAAAGAAAAATAAAAAATAAGTATAACATGTACATATGAGATCTTGTTTTGTTGCATTAATTCTCAGGAACAATATGGTTGAAACCGTTTCGAAAACGAATAAACGGTTTAGGAGATAAATGCATTTGAATCTTGAAACTCACTCACGTCCTCTCCTACAGCATCCAGCTCGCTGCTATTCGTCTCGGGTGCCGCCCGCTGCGATTCGTCTTGGCTCCGAATAAATATAGGATCCCCACCGTTATACGGATCTCAAACACTGGAAGCCAACTAGCTAAAAAACTTGCGACAGCTATATAGGTTTGCCGGTAGAAAGGCTGGCCAGTGATGGGCCTTCGCTCTCTGGACTCCCGGATAAAGAAAGGCTGTCTAATGATTCAGCCCAGCCCACGGGAGCCCATGCAATCATCAGCTACCCGCTCCAAAATAAACGCGTCGTGCCTAAATCGTCGGCCGACCGCGCCACAGGATTCGCCGGCCGGCCGAACACCTCGCCTCCTCCATCCCCACCGACTTCCGCGGCTGCCAACGCGCGTGCCTTCCGCCTGCTGCCTGCCGTGATCCCCACCCAACCCATATAAATCCTCGCCGGCCGGGGAAGCGACGCAACCGAGCCCGCCCGCCACCGACCACCAACGCCCAACGCAAACGCGACGTGCAGTGCCCTTTTTCCGCCGCCGTCGTTTTGCACTCGTGCACGAACAGACAGACATTCCGATCCCGATCGATCTGACGAAACTGGGAGCTTGACCTCATCACAATGGAGACCACCACCGTGCCGATGCTGCGGCCGCTGCAGCAGCAGTATACGGGGAGGCGCCGGCAGGGGGTGCGGAGCCCGGCCGCGCCGGACAGGGTCGCGTTCCGGCGAGCGCGGCAAGGCGGCGGCCGCAGTGACCTCATCACGGCCGCCGGGCTTAGCCGGTTCTTCGGCGGCGGCGACGGCGGCGACCACAGCAGCAAGAGCCATGACGAGGACGACGACTTTGCCCCGGCGCGGCTGTTCGTTGGCCTTCCCATCGACTCCGTCACCGACGGCGCCACGGTCAACAGCGCGGCGGCCGTCGCGGCGGGAATACGCGCCGTCAGGCTGCTGGGCGCCGACGGCGTCGAGCTGCCGGTGTTCTGGTCCGTGGCGCAGCCCGAGTCCCCGGACAGGTTCTCCTGGGCGGGGTACCAGGCCGTGGCGGACATGGTGCGCGCCGAGGGCCTCAGCCTCCGCGTCTCCCTCCGCGCCCACGGCTCCCCCGGCGCCGGCGTCCCCACGCTCCCCTCCTGGGTCGCCGGCGTCGCCGCCGACGACCCCGACATCTTCTTCACCGACCGCTCCGGCGGCCGCCACGACGGCTGCCTCTCCTTCGCCATCGACGAGCTCCCCGTGCTCCACGGCAAGTCCCCGCTCCAGCTCTACGAGGCCTTCTTCCGTGGCTTCGCCGCCGCCTTCCAGGACTTCTTCGACTCCACCATCACCGTAAGGACTTCTTCCTTCACTTCATTATTAACTAGTACATTACATATCTGCTTATAAGTATATATTTGCCATGTCATCGATCGATCGATCAGGACGTGACGATCGGGCTGGGCGTGCACGGCGTGCTCCGGTACCCGTCGTACCCGCCGGGGAGCGACGCGCGCAAGTTCACCGGCGTGGGCGAGTTCCAGTGCTACGACAAGTACATGCTGGCGCAGCTCCGGCGGCACGCCGAGGAGGCCGGGAACGCCATGTGGGGGCTGTCGGGCCCGCACGACGCGCCGCGCTACCACGAGTCCCCGGACTCGTGCGGCTTCTTCCGCGAGCGCGGCGGGTCCTGGGAGACCCCCTACGGCGACTTCTTCCTCTCCTGGTACGCCGGCCAGCTCGTCGGCCACGGCGACCGCGTCCTGGGCGTGGCCAGCGCCGTGTTCGGCGGCAAGCCCGTCGAGCTCTCCGCCAAGATCCCCTTCATGCACTGGTGGCACGGCGCGACGTCGCGCCCGGCGGAGGCGGCGGCGGGGTTCTACAAGAGCAGCAAGAAGAACGGGTACAGCCCCGTGGCCAAGATGTTCGCCAGGCACGGCTGCACGATGCTGGTGCCCGGCATGGACGTGTGCATGAACAAGCAGCACCACAGCGCGGGGTCCAGCCCCGACCAGCTGCTCCGGCAGATCAAGAACGCGTGCCGCCGCCACGGCGCGCGCATCGCCGGCGAGAACGCGTCGCTCGCGCTCTCGCACACCAGCAGCTTCTCGCGGATCCGGAGCAACATCCTCACCACGGAGCTCATGAGGCCCTGCCACTTCACCTACCAGCGCATGTGCGCCGAGTTCTTCTCGCCGGAGCACTTCCCGCAGTTCATGGAGTTCGTGCGCAGCGTCGTCTGCGGCGAGTGGGACGAGGAGGACGGGCCGGCCGACCAGGAGCGAGCCATGGCCGCCTCAGCAGCAGGGAGTTCGGCAAAGGCCAAGCAGGCACCTTGAACTTGAATATAGCCAGCCGGGCATCATATATATCACTCACATTTATATGTCTCTGTCTGCCTCGAATCCCGATATGGTAAGGTGCACAGTAATACGTATGTACTCCCTCCGTCCCTAAATAACTGTCTTTCTCATTTCCCGATAAATAACTTTGATTAATTTTATATTAAAATATATTAATATTTAAGATACATAATTAGTATCATTGGATAGATCTTTTGATCTAGTTTTTTAATAAATTTATTTGGAGATTAAAATGTTGCACGTATTTTCTACCAATCCAATCTAAATCGTGGCACGAAAACAAATAGCGACACTTATAAAGGGACAGAGGGAGTACATCAGGGTCTGTCATTAGTATATATCATGCAAATACTTGCAAAGTTGTTAACTTGTTGTACTGGTAAAAAGTAGTGTTTACTGTTTTAGTTTTAGCTGAGATGGGTGAGATGATCCGAGTATATATTAGTGGATCAGGGTTGCAAGTCAGCAAGTGTACGTGTGATTGTACTTGCATTTCGTTTCATGCTGCTTTTTGTATTTTTGAGGGTCCTTTTACCATTGGTTATGAATGCTGTCTCAACATGGGATGGGACCTTCTTTTTCTTTTAACAAACAATTGAGCAGTATGAGACACAGTATTGGTGCGATTTTGTGAAACCATTTTGCGTCGCGCGGCATAGATACGCCGCGTGAAAGGTGGATCAAGTCCTCGGCGGCGGCGGCCGCCGCTGCAGCCCGCGGCGTCCCGGATCGTCTTCCCCTCGCTAGTTGCCGTTTCGTTTCTGCTTCTTCAGTTTGGGAGCGTCGCGTCGCCGGCCAGATCAAATCCTCGTCGCCGCCGCGGCTCCGTGCACGTCTTCCCCTCGCTAGGTGTCCGTACGCCGCCGTTTCGTTTCGGGGATCACAAGCACGCTTCGCCGCACGGTGCTGTCTCGCCCATGGCGCTCTCGCCGGCGGAGAGCAGGCTCCATAGCCGGTCGGGGACGGGCACACCGAGCGTAGAGGTTCGCCGGCGCACGCACGAGGCCCCAAGTAAGGTGCACACGAGGGGAGGAGGTAGGGAATGGCCGGAACGCGGCGGCGCCCGGCACTGGGGGTGGTCGGTAAATGAAATACCGTCCACCCCCTGGGTGTCTCTCTGCTGTAGGATCGGACTTGAGCGGACAGGATTGACTTGGGGGGGGGGGTCACGAAGGGACTCTGTTCTCTTCTTCCTCTCTCGAACCCCGTCCCGAGCTCCGGCGGGGCGTGGCTCCGGCGCCCCTGCGGTGGCCGAGACGCGGGACGTCGCAGGAGCAGAGGTGCCCATCCGGCAGGAATCTTCTTCCGTCCCCGTGGAGGCCGATCCATGCGCGCGGCGCAGCCCGGCGACGTAGTGCGCTTCGCCGACGAACGGCAGCTCCCAGTCGCCGTGGCGCGTGCACGTGCCGTTCTAGATCCGCCCGGCGACAGCGGAAGCCTCCCGGCGATGGCTGTCGCTCCAGATCCACCGCGTTTCAGAGTAGTCGGCGTCATGGAAGGTATACCACTCCCGCCAGTCCTTGTTCCATCTGCCGGGCTTCTCACCATGGCCACGGCCGCCGCCGCAGCCGGTGTCTTCCTCTTCTTCCAGCCTGAGGCAGCGCATGCTTCCGGTGCAGCAGTACGCCTCCTCGTCGTAGATGGACTCTAGCGACGACGAGCCGTTCACGAACACGTACGTACTCCATGGCGGCTGGAAGCGTGTCCCCTCCTCTATTCTCTCTGTCGTGTCCCCCTCGCCCCCTCGGGTCCTCCTCTTGGACCAACAGCACGTAAGAGAGAAGAGAGATTATATAGACGGTCTTTCAAAAAAAAAAGGAAGAAGAGAGATTAGACCACAGTGAGCTATCCCCTCTGCCTCCTGCCACTAGGGATTAGGTGATTGGGAGATATATGTGCAATTGCATTAGTGTGGATTTTTTGTTCATATATTAGGAGGGTCGATTTATGCATATGCATTACGAGTAATAGTGGATATGTATGCCTAGAATTTAGATTGCTACCTGTATTGAATTTAGAAAAATCAATGCTGGGTTGTGCCATACTGACAATTGAGCATTACATAGGGTTTGAACCACTGACAATTGTGCATATGCATTACGAGTAATAGTAACTGGTCTGGATATAAGCTGGTTGAACTAGTTACACTTGTTGTTTGTTCAATGATCCATAAATTTTACCTAATAAATAGATATGAGAATGGGCAGATCATACATTATTTAAGCTGGGTTTTTGCTGTGTCTTCTTTGGTAAGTTGACAGATTGTGGCAAATCATTTCTTGTAACATATGAATTATTTTAACTGATTTTTCAGAAAAAAGGAAAGAAGATCATCAGAGTTGTCTTTAACATTGAAGAAGCATCTTATGGATACAGTGATTCTCAAGTACAACCCATAAATCTCCCATAGTTTAAATTGTTAGTATTTCTCATCAAATTGTTCTGCCTGAATCAAAATAGTCTTTTATGAGTGTATGTATCAACAGTCATCCCCAAGCCATGTATGCATTGACTTATGACCCTTGGCATGCAATATATTTTGTTCTGTTCATAATTTTGTTGTGTGCTTTTGGTGTGGAAATCATTAGCTCATAGCTTTTGTCACGTTTTTTAATCTGTGTCAATTTTTTTAGTGTGAACCATATGATGTCTTTTGATCTACTGTTCCTGTCCTTTACCTGATTGCCTTTACATGCTCTAGCCTAATCTTGGCTGTCATTTGTGATATTCCAAAACCTCCACCTTTCTATTACTGATTATTTCTACAAACGGTGTTGTTTATCAATTTTGTTAAATATCCTTGTCTATTCCCTTAATATGTGATAACATTTCCTTAAAAATGCAAAAACTATTTAGTTCACTCAATGATTGTTCACTAAATCGGAGAGTGCCATTTGGTTATTTTTAATTTGATGTCAACTGAAAAAATTCACATGAAAATAATCATACCATTCTCATGTTCAAAACTAATGTCCTTTTTTGATAATCTCTGACATGTCAAAGTGTCACAACTCACATATATGTTTATCTTTTTTTCATTGCTCTTGCTGTTCTTGATGGATGAGACACTCCAAAGATGTGTTTGATGCTACCAGATTAGCTAGGGTTCTTCATTTTGTTTCTGTAATATTCGTTTCTAAGGTGACAGAATGATGTATGTACATATATATGTAATAAAACATCAATCATATTTTGAATTTAATAAAACCTGGCATCGCTCTGTTAAAAAAAAATCCGATCATGCAGCGATGCCAGGTTTGCTCACCGACTCGGCCGCCCATCATAGTGCCGGAGGCCGCCGGCAGCGCGCACGACTTCCTGGCAACGCCCTCCTGAGGGCTGAAGGCAACGATGCAATATATGGTCAATGCAACCCAATGACCCTTTGTCGGCGACCGATCGATCGATCAAGAGCACGTACAGGCGGCGTTCCGTAGCCCGTAGGCAGCAGTGTGGTCGTCATAACATAACGAGCGGCGGCAGAGGGCCAACGTACGTACAGTTGGCTGCCGATAGAGCGACGCGTCATCATGTGCTACTGCTAGCCGTAAGGTAGAGCCCGTCGTTATTGCGGCATGATGGAGCGCGGCAGGCAATGATAGTGCCTGCGCGCGCCCATTGGCTGCCGCAGATTCCTGGGCCTCAGCGCGCACGGCGGCCGCGGCCTGGAGGAGGAAGAAGTGAGGGGAGAGAGAGGGGGGGCCGCGGGCGGGCTTGTATGTTGCGCTTGTCGCGCCAGCCCGCCTGGCGCGACAAGCCTGCCGCGCCAAAGCATGTGGCGCGACAGAGCCTGTGCCAGCGTGGCAGCCCGACGCCCGCCCGGCCACGGTGGCAGGCCTGCCGCGCCACATGCTTCGGCGTGACAGAGTTGTTCTGTCGCGCCGGCGCTTGTGGCGTGACCAAAAGGGTCACCGGGTGTAAATAAGGTTGCGGACGGGTTTTTTTTAAAAATATCTTAAAAAATCGATTAAAATTAAAAGAAAATCGGCCGCGGCCGGCGCCGGCGGGATCTCGGAGTCGGAGCTAGGCAATCAGTGGCTGGCGGGCGAGTCTGAGACCCGCGCCTGCTGCCTCCTCCGGACCCGCCCGTGCTGGGCGGTCGTAGCGCGCGCGCCCGCAAGATCTCGTCGAAAAGAAGTGCCTGGAAATTCCTGGTGATGGCACTTATGTGGCTGTGGTCAAAACGCAAAAGTGACGCACTCCGTGTAAGGTCTCACCCTCACCAAAGAGCCGGCCGGCACAGGGTAATAACATACAGTGTGGGCCGAGTTGATGGTTTACGGTTTACACACGCGCGGAATTTGCGGCGTGCGGGCACGTACGTACCACACCCCGCATACGTACGTGGCCAAAAGTGAGGGCGTGCGCGTAACATTCCAGCCACGTCACGCCCCACGCGCGGATCGGCTCGATCTGCCCTGTACATACTATACGTAGCTAGGGGATCGCCGGATACGCAGCGCAGCCATGCAATATGCTGGAACCAGTACGTGTACTCTACGTAGGATACACACAACGTACTACTAGTTGGCAAGTCGGTCCAAGAGGCCGGCCGGATCCGCGGCCCTGTGCCCGTATCCGATCATCCCTATCCCCTGCTACCGTGCAAACCCCGGCCTGCAGCATCGAGCCCGTCGATCGCGCGCGGCATCAGGCACTGCGCACTGCACGCCCATACCTGAAGTGGTACCATACCCAACCGAGCCGACCCCAGCACGCGCGGCGCCGCAGCCACGGCTAGCTGGTTCGTTAATTCCGCCTGCACGGACGCGCGAAGGGCCGCACGGCGCGGTGGTCACGGCACGGCCCTGCCGCCGCGCGCGCCCGTGCCCACCCAATCGAATCCCGCCCTGTATATATCTTCCTGGAGATGCGCGCCCCCCCGGCCGCCATCCCGTCCCTCTCTCCCTGCCCCGGACGCGATCCTTTCTTTGGCTGCGCGCTGTGGGCTCGTTTTCGTTCCGGCACCGGATGGACGCGCGCCGTGGCTGCTGCGGCGCGGCCAAAGGCCAAGGATCTCCGATCCCGGCTCGCGGGAAGGAAGGACCATGCTGCATGCATGGCAGCAGCAGGCAGGCAAGTGGGCTTGCGCTGCTGTTGCCGCTCGTACGTACGGCGCCCCAGGCCGTGCTCGCCGATCCGGCCCGGCCGTCGTCGACCGTACTGCTAGCTGCTACTGGCGCGGCGTGCGTACGTACGTACGTAGCAGCCGGCCACTTCTGCTCGCTGCTCGGTATTTTTCGATCTGGCCGTTTTACGGGCGCTAGTGGCGTAAGTACTCGCGTGTGTGTGTTTGGTCAGTTTTCGGCCGACCGGTGCAGCGGGGGTCCCTCCTCCCTGAGACCCTGCCTGCGCTGCGCTGCAGATCGAGAGCATATAATCATTAATCACTTTGCGTAATCTTTCGCGCAGAGCAGGTCATGCGCGCATGGTAGGTGCCAGTACGTGGGAAAGCTGAGCCCACGTGGACGTCACGTGACCGCACGGCCAACACATGCCCCGCCGGCCCGGCTTACAGGCCCCATTGCACATTTGCACGCCGCGGTCCACTTCTTCCCCCCCCAGATCGGAAG
>OAMR01000952.1:320507-333650 GCA_900205405.1 Echinochloa crus-galli
TCGTCGTGCGGCCGACCTCGCATGCTCGGGGGCTGGTGCGCGACGACTCGGCGTTTTCTCTCGTCACGCGGCCGACCTCGCATGCTCGGGGGCTGGCGCGCGCGGCGACTCGGCGTTTTCTCTCGTCGTGCAGCCGACCTCGAATGCTCGGGGGCTGGCGCGCGCGGCGACTCTGCGTTTTCTCTCATCGTGCAGCCGTCCTCGCATGCTCAAAGGATTTCCAAACTCAACGACTTAAATGTTATTCATGATTTATATTCCCAATGTTTGACTCAAACCTTATCCAAAACGACTTCTTTTACTAAACCGGAGGGAGTATTTTCTAAAGATAATTATTGGTCAAGGCTGCACATACATATATAAACTATAGATCGATCGCGTCATCATGGTGTTTTAGCTCTATCTTGGCTACGAACTGTGTGCCTCCGCCTGGAGTGTACCGTCACCATGTTAAGATTTGTCACTGAATTATCATAAGCCACATGTAACTCTTTAAGCGGGAATAATACACTCCTATCCTATGGGGTTAGTCCTAATCCTTATTCCCCATCTTCATAAATTTTGGCCTTTAATTCTAAAAAGTCGTTTTTATATGTTGCAAGAGAACAAGTTCCTAACTTTTGTTGCGAAGGCTACAAAGTACAACTGTACAAGGCAAGTGTTCGGTTGACCTTTTTGATTCAAAGAGGAAAGAAAAGGTGCAGGTTGACCTTTTGCACTGCAAAGGCCGTCTACGTGGTACCATGAATATATTTTTCGGCCATACTTAAGCGGTAGTCAATTGATATTATGCCACGGCACTAGGCAGCCAATACAATGTTTGCCACCTAATCAGCTCATACAATTTTATTATTATTATTGAAGCTTTACCATTTTATTCTTTAGAGGTGCAAGAGCCGTGCAAGTATATTTGTCGCTGAACATTTCTATTGTGATCCCTCGAAGAAAAAAGTATTCTATTGTGCGACCATGGGCTGGGTGATAAGCATGCCATCACCCCAAAAGTCAAAAGTCAGAAGTCAGAGCAGTTTCAAATAAAAAGGGAGTGGTCAGAGCAGTTTCCCACCACATTCAAAGCATTTCTATGGCATCTTACAATAAGAATCATTTCTGTAGCTGGAGATTTAAATGTTCTTTAATTATTCAGATCATCTCAAGATATCTTCAATATCCAAACCTTGAGAAGTATACATACATGATTAAATATCACTGTAAATCAAGTAAATTTACAGTTGCTTAAGTTATACTATGTAGCAACGTTATATCAGGTATCGCCGACAAATCCAGTAAATTAGGGTTGTCCAAAGTGTTTTGGATGCGGCGACCCTTATATGCATACGTAACCAAACATCCCGACAAGTCTTAGGATTGTGCACGTTATATGCATACGTAATTAAACATCCCGACAAGGCTTAGGATTGTGCGACCGTTATATCCGTACATACCGTTCGTAACTGCTCCCGCCACATCTATTAGATGTTTGGTTGCGTAAGTTTTTGGATGTTCGGGATTACTATATACACACTTGTTACACAATGAATTGAGGGACATGAATTGTATCAAACTATAATGAATTACGAGGCAAATGTGCATAGGTCCCACACTTGGATTTCTGCATTGCAAGAAGGGAACCAAGAATGTCCACCATGGGCAGGCAGAGAAACAAGCTCCCCATTGGGATGGTCTTTTCCCCAAACATCTCCCTTTAAACCAGTG
The DNA here is from genome assembly GCA_900205405.1 of Echinochloa crus-galli. Taxonomy (NCBI): domain Eukaryota; kingdom Viridiplantae; phylum Streptophyta; class Magnoliopsida; order Poales; family Poaceae; genus Echinochloa; species Echinochloa crus-galli. Next base: position 322,224 of record OAMR01000952.1, read on the forward strand.
AAGGGACAGCAACCAGAACCAAACACCACTCACTGCCTGCCCACAAAACCACACACACACAGTCACCCACAGCATCCCAAGAGAGAGAAAGAGGAGGCCGGGAGATCCATACACAAATCCACAAGCAGCGGCATGTTGTCCTCTCTCTCTCTCTCTCTCCCAACCCCCCATGAGGCCATGGCCAATATATAAATAACCAGGACTAGGTGAGACCTTTCTTCCTTGAGAGTTCAGAGAACAAGGCAAGGGAGAGGGACACCACCACCAGGTACGCACTCCGATTGGGGGCAGCAAAGGGGAGGCATCCCTTTTGCCTGTGCGAATCCCCTGTTCCTCCGTTCCCCGCTCCATCATCTCTCTGTAGTCTGTACTACGTCTCCTCCTGTGGGAGCCCTGCTTCGACAATGATGGCGTGCGGGTCTCGAGGTCGGAGCAACGAGATGGTCGATGAGTTCCAGAAGCTGGTCATCAGAATGAATCCTCCAAGGTTCGTCTCGCTCGTCTCCCCCAACCCGACACCCATGGATGTTTCTTCCTTTCCTTCCTGCCGTGTTTGACCTGCCTGTGTTCTTGGCTGTTTGCTACTCTTGCAGGGTCACCGTGGACAACGACTCCGACATGACTGCCACCTTGGTGAAGGCAAGCGAGCTCGCTCTGTGTTCTTTCTTGCCCCTCCTGCGAGTTCCTTCCGGCAGGGGGGAGTATTTTTTTTTCACTCTCTGTCTCTCTGAGACGGACCTGTGAGATTGCTTTGGTTTGTGTCTGCAGGTGGACAGCGCGAACAAGTATGGGACCTTGCTGGAGGTGGTTCAGGTGCTGACCGATCTGAAGCTGACCATCAAACGGGCCTACATTTCCTCCGACGGCGAGTGGTTCATGGATGGTGAGTGAGCTGGCTGGCTTTGCAACCTCCATCCTTGCTGTCTTTGGAAAGTTTAACAAGATGAGTGCCTTTCTGGGGTGATGCAAAGCCGGGCTTTTGCTTGGATTGTAATCTTTCCATCTTTTTTTCTCCTCTCCTCTGTCTCTCGATCCTGATGTGTGGTGGGTGTGGCGCCTTTCTGCAGTGTTCCATGTCGTGGATCAGGATGGGAATAAACTTTATGACGGCCAAGTCATCGACAGAATTGAACAGGTAAAGCGCAGAGCTCCCTGTTGCTGTTCGATTCCAGGAACAGACCACAGCAATCCGCCTGCAGCTGTACAAACTAGTAAATGCGAAGCGAATTTGTCGATCGATCTTGCTGACTGATTCTGACGATGCGATGCTGTGTGTGTTGATTTGTCTTTCAGTCTCTGGGAGCTGGATCGCTGAGCTTCCGGGCGGCGCCGGAGCAGGCGGTGGGCGTGGAGGCGGAGGCGGGGGAGTCGCAGACCACCATCGAGCTCATCGGGCGCGACCGGCCGGGCCTGCTGTCGGAGGTGTTCGCGGTGCTGACGGACCTCCGGTGCAACATCGTGGCGTCGGAGGTGTGGACCCACGGCGGCCGCGTGGCGGCGCTGGTGCACGTCACGGACGCCGACGCCGTCCCCGGCGCCGCCGTCGAGGACCCCGGCCGCCTGGACACCGTGAAGCGCCTCCTCCGCCACGTCCTCCGCGGGAGCACCCGCGGCGACAGGAAGGCCGCCCGCGCCGCCGCCGCCATCCTGGGCCCCGCCGCCGAGCCCGAGCACCCGCAGCGAGGCCTCCACCAGATCATGCACGAGGACCGCCGTGAATGCGGCGGCGGAGAGGCCGGCGGCGATGACGACGGCGGCGCCGCGGCGAGGTGGAGGCTGGGGGTGACGGTGGAGGACTGCGCCGAGCGCGGGTACACGCTGGTGAACGTGCAGTGCCGCGACCGGCCCAAGCTGCTGTTCGACACGGTGTGCACCCTCACCGACATGGGCTACGTGGTGTCCCACGGCACCGTCATGGCCGAGGGCTCCGACGCGTACCAGGTGCTTTGCTTTGTTGCCCTTTTGCCTCTCAATCTCTCTGTCTATGTAGTACGTACGTACTTGGCATCTCGATCATGGCTTCATGAAACTGTTGCATCGCATTGTGTTGTGTTGGTACTTGCTTGGCTCGACCAGAACACAAACACACAGTGTCTGTGTCCCTGCACTGCGCTGCACGGCCCTGTCTGTCAGTAGTTTCATGTTCAAATAAAGGTGCACGCCCGGGCTCTCGGCCTTGACGCCGGCCGGCTCACGTCTTGACCGGCCCGGCCCGGCCGGCGCCAGTCGCCGGCCAGAGATGCCTGGCATTGGCTAGATACTGGTAGAGATCTCGGCATGTGAGGGGGAGATCCTTCCTAGTTTGGTGTGAAGAACGGAACTTGAGTGACATGTCCTGCATGCTGCACATCAGGCAGCGTGAAAAAGGACTTTTGTTTTTTATGCACAGGCAGAAAAGGACACATGCTCATGTAAGTAACGTACGTCTCGTCTTTGCTGTAATATAATGCTGTTGCTGGTGGTGACCTTGCTGCAGGAGTACTACATCCGGCACCTCGGCCAGGACGCCGGCTGCTCCGGCGAGGACCGCGCCTGCCTCCGCCGCGCCCTCGAAGACGCCATCGAACGCCGATTCACCGATGTATGTACACATCCTATCTATACATCTGTGTCTGAGAAAGAGATGAACAATGCATGAAACGTGAGGTGATGCTTCGATGTTGCAGGGCGTGAGGCTGGAGCTGTGCTGCGAGGACCGGGTGGGTTTGCTGTCGGACGTGACGCGCATCTTCCGCGAGCACGGGCTGTCGGTGACGCACGCCGAGGTGGAGACGCGCGGCGCGCAGGCGGCCAACGTGTTCTACGTGGTGGACGCGTCGGGGGAGCCCGTGCAGGCGCACGCCGTCGACGCCGTGCGCGCCGAGATCGGCGAGCACGTCCTCTCCGTCAGGGAGCACGCCGGCGGGCCCAAGTCGCCGACGGGCGCCGGCGGCGGGCGGCGCTCGCTCGGGAACATGATCAGGTCGCGCTCCGAGAAGTTCCTCTACAACCTAGGGCTCATCAGGTCCTGCTCGTAGGAAACGCCGGCAGCCGGCGCCATCGCCGCCGCAGCTCAGCGAACTAATCAATCAGAGTAGTTCAGTTCAGTTCAGGGTAAAAGATAATGCAGGTCACTAGCTAGGTTGTTACTACTAGCTAAGCTAGCATCTAGCAGGGGTCTTGGTTGTTGCCTAGTAACTATCAGCGACCCGTTGACCGACCGATCCATGTCAAAAAAAAAGGACGAACAAAGGAATTAACCTTGTTCTTCCGCTCTGTACATAGATATCCTGATCATCTTTCCATCGTTCCGTTCCGTTCGTTCATCCATTGCAATTTGCAAGCTTCCATTTCAGCCAACCAAAAAAAATTTGCATTTCGAAACGCAAATTAACGCGAGATCGACGTGGAGTACGGACAGCATATGGAACAGTGTAGAGTGAGATCGAGCAGAGAGGCGGCCGGTCTCGGTCAAAGCGAGCGAGAGAGAAGAAAAGATACCGGCGGCAGTACGACTACCCATCGTGCTCTTGGAGTTTCGGAGGAGGAACTACAGGAGATGCGGCAGCGGCAGCCAGTGAGGAGACGACAACCAGGTAGGGGCAGGGGGCTCGGCTCGGCCGCCGAGGCGTCTCCGGCGCTCCGCCAGAGCGCAGGGGCGCGCCCATGTGATCCCCGGCACAGTGCGCCGCCCTTGTAGACTTCATCAGCGGCGACACGCGACAAAAATACTCCCTGCATACCGCCCCTGACTCCTCTCGGGCCAGTGACAACGGCGTCTTCTGGATCTGACGTCGGCGTGGCCTCTAATGATGACTCCTCTCCGGCAGATGCGCCTTCGGCCTTGGTGTTGGATGGGATAGTACCGGACTTTACAACTACATCTGGTGATGGCATCTTCACTTTCGCCTTTACTTTCATATAGGTCAAGAGACATGAGACACCTTCGCTTCGTTCGCGGATTCTCTTACTCGATTTCATCTGTAATTTATTCCTGGTGGATTATGCACGGGTACCCAGTGGCTACTTTGCAGCATAGTATCTCAGGTTACGAATGATCTGCCGGATTTGGAGGTAGTGGCCGTTTGAAGTGGGTCAGGGCTGGTCTATATGGAAGCATTGGCCTGGTAAGAAGGGGGAAGCAACACGGTGTGACTTGGTCGTGGTGGTATTTGCTACTAATTCATCGGTTCCGGGAAGATATTCCTAGGTCTGACCTTAATTGGTTGAGCCTGGCAGTGACCTTGTTGAAGGCATTGTTTGGATTAAGATTAATTACTCCCTCGTGAAAACATTTGATCTGGCCTTAATTGGTTGTCATTACAATATCGGCACGTGCGCGTGCCGGTTCCTCGTTGGAGGCGTTGTATTGGGAGCCTACTTCAAAGTACAAGAGTTGTTTTGGTTTGTGACGCGGATGAAGATGGAGACGCTTGTGGTAGTTTGCTAGGTCATGGTGCTCTCATTTTTTTATTTCTTTTTTTTAATTTTTCATGGGCTGTGTGCATCTTAGTTATGCAGAGACCGGACTGGATCTTATATAATTATATCATCTCGATGTAATTGTCTAAAATCAATAAAACTTTCCCATTAAAAAAAATACCGCCCCTGACTGCGAGGGCTCGCTCGTGTTGCGGCCGTAGCGGCAGGCAGCCGGCCGGCCGGCCGATCGAGCCGTGCCGTTGCCGGCTGCAGCAATAAGCGCCACCGCCTTTCCAGGCAGGCCGGCCGGCCGGGGGTTTCGGACCGTCCCATGCCTGGTACCGTCCTTTCTGGAGGCACCGCCGGCTTTTTGGGTCGCCATGCATGATATGATCGTGCCACGGCCAGTAGAAGATCTCCCAGCTGATCGAGAATTCGAGATCAACCTTTCTGTGGTGATGGTGAATGAATCTGAGATGGGAAGAAAGGGCCATTAATTAGTGGTGAGACGACTCCACTATCAGTGGTCTGATCCAGTGTTAAGCTTGATGATTGGCTTAAGCTTTTGCAGCGGGGTTAAGCAAAGCAAGGGTGGCCGGCACGGACGGACGGACGGAGCTTTCCACGATCGAGGAGATCGATCGAGCGCGACAGGCAGACCGGACAGTTACCCCCCTGCATGCACGATTGTTTGCCAGACATGTTACGATCCAGAGGGTAAAAAGATGGTCCGGTCCGTCGTTGCGCGCGGCGCATGCAGCTACTATACGCGAGTGCCGCACAACGTGGCCGGTGACTGTCTCTCTTCTCTCTCACTCTGACTCTGCACCTTGTTGTAAAGACAAAGCCGAGTACATGCATGTAAAACAAAAGTTGCAACAGAGAGTGAGTGAGGGACCGTAACTTTTTTCTAAGACAGACATCTCAACGTGGTAACACGTCAGCATATATAAACAACCATATACGACGACCTTCCCGGCCTGGTGTACGTATCTCAGGGTATTTACTTTTTTTTCTCCACCATGTATATATCTCGTGGTATATTACAGGGTATACATGACGCGACGAGTTGTTGAGGCCCACTTATCAACCCACTTACCATCTTTTTTTTCTCTCCCGTTTTGCTCCACGCTTTCCCGCTAAAATATTCAGCGTGGTTTTTTTTTTGCCAATCGAGATCCTACTGTGAGGATGTTTATTCAAGTGATCTCATTTTCATTTGAAATTCAAAGGAAACAGCAAAGATGGTGTATATCACATACACCAAGTTTGCTACTCATTTCTACTTGTCATGACTGGAAACAATTTATCATTTAGACCAGCTATGTCTCTTAATAAAACACACATCGCCTTTAATAGAAAGTGCTATATTACGAAAATATTTTCATAATATAAAAAGTAATATATATTATAAATTAATCTTATGCTCGTATTCAGAAGTTTTAACTTGGAACAAATATAGATAGGTCAATATTTGATATTAGAGAGAATACCATCATACTGTATCTACTAGCACCGCGATTCACAAATATTAATGCACCAACGATATATGCCCATTCTACAATCTACACCTAGCTAGTTCCCAATAAACACAGTTGTGCTTATTGTTTTTCGGCTGCACCCTCCTGCTCGCAACCTGAAATGCTCGGTTTAGTTCATAGCTAAGTACGTGAGTACTACGTACTCATCATCATCGTCTTTCCTAATTACGGAGTACTAGTACTATGTAACTTGGGATAGAGCGAGTAATCAAGCTGTTTGCTCCGACCACACTACCGTTGCATGCTTGCATGGCGTCCGCTCGCATATATGCCTACGGAGCACAACAAGGTCAATGGCACGTCACTTTTCCGACCCACTATATGACTCCTTGTCGGCGACCGACGACCGATCGATCGTCGATCGATGACGAGCAAGCACGTACTACCGTACACGTACCGGCCGGGTGCATTCCGTAAGCAGCAGTGGCCGTCATAACTAACGACCTGCGGCAGAATCAGTGGTCGACTGTACGTAGGTGGCCGAGCGACGCGTCATCATGTACGTACGTAGATGTAGCCGGTGTGCCCGCGCGCCGTTATTGCGGTATGATGGGGCGTCACAGCAGGCAATGATTGTGCCAGTCTCTCCGGGTCCGGGCGGCGCCGCTGCTGGGGGAATGAGGGGAGCCAATGGCATGGCTGGCTTTAATTTGGCTCTGCCTCCCTCCCATGCATCCGCCGCGCCGGCCTGCAGCCTGCTGCGTCCTCGAGAGCCACCCACCCGTCTTGTTGGGCGCTCCCATTGGCCGGCCATGGGCGCGCGCAAGATCTCGCCGAACCGATCGAAAACTCCGGCCGTGCGCTGCGCGTGGGCGTCCACACGTTCGTTTGTTGCCGGATCAATCGTAAAGCGGCGGCCCGGTGGTCGAGCGCCGGCCGGCACACACAGCAAGTGGCATCTGGCCTGGCCCGGCACAAGAAAGCGATCGACAAGCGAGCGAGGGTACGGTGGTGAAGTAGCGCGCTGGGAAACTACCGGCGATGGAATGTGTGTGGATGTGGTCAAAAACGGGAAAGTGACCGTATATGTAAAGGTGAGACGGCCGGCCGGGACAAGGCAGTGTGGTTGTTTGTTGGCTTGCTGTTAACCGTACCCACCGGGAATTCCCGGCGAGGGTGGGTCTCGGCGTGCGCGGCACGTACGTGGCCGAAAGGGACGGCGTGCATTCCAGCCACGTCACACCGTACCGACGCGGATCCGCCCTTGCCCTGTACGAGTACTGTACGTACGTAGGGGACCGCCGGCCGGACGCAATGCAGCCGTGCAATGTGTTGCGAGGTGTATGGTGGAACCAGTGCGTCGCAGTAACAGCAGCTGGATGGGTGCGTCCTCGTGATTGGGGAACACACACGCAGCGATGGAGAGAAAATAACGTACAGTTATACAGTACTCGGGAGCTCGATCATGGTATACACAGTATAGTACAGTATACACACAAGACACTTGCACTAGTTGGCATGTCGGTCCAAGAGGCCGGATCGCGGGCCTGTGCCCGTATCCATATCCTCGGCAACTGGTGCTGTAGGCCTGTAGCAGCAGCATCATATCCATCGGGCTATGCTAATGCTATGCCAGGGACGCCGGGTCCCTGCTGCCGTGCCGTGCACCCGTCCGTCCGTTGAGTCCCTGAGCCAGCCCAGCACCCCTGCAGGCCGGAGATCGAGCGAGCCGCCTGCTGACCTGACACGCGTTCGCGTGCGGCATCGATCAGATCAGGCACGCCCATACCTCAAGTGGTGTGGTACCGACCCAGCCCAGCCGCCCCCAACGGAATGGTATTCTATTCACCTGCACGGGCACGGCTCCGGCTCGGCAGGCGCCCGTGCCCGTGCCCACCCTATCGAATCCCGGCGTGTATCTTCCTGGAGAAGGGCGCCGCGCGCGGCCGGATCCCTGGTCTCCCTGTCTCTCGCCTTGGCCTGGCCCTCCCGGGTCACGTGCCACTCGACGGCACCCTTTGTTTGGCCGCGCTCTGTTCGCCGCCTGTTCCGGTGGCGAGCGCAGCACGCGGCGCGCGGGGCGGCGGCACGACGCGTCCGGCGCCGGCGATCATGGCCACCGCCCGGCGTCTGCTCGGGCAGTTCGAGGCGCGACCGGAGCGCTGCAGACCGAGAGCGTATAATCACTTTGCATAATCTTCCGCTCGATCAGTGGAGTGACACGACAGCAGGTCAGGAGGGAGGTGGGGTGGTAGTGGTACGACGGAAAGCTGAGCCCACGTGACCGCACGGCCTACATACACATGCCGGCAGGCATGCTGCATTGCACGGACCGGTTGCATTTTTCCGTTTCCGCTGTCGGTCAAAGCTAAGGATATTTTTTTTTAACTTCGGTCAAAGCTAAGGATTGGTCGTCGATCGAGTATATACTGCCCAGTTGAGATGAGGTGACCCGTTAAACAACCGCGCGCTGCGGATCGGCCAGGTCACGTCCAATCCCCATCATCCAATGGCCGGACCAGAAACTCTGCATCGTTGCAGTTTTGCATGATGCATATGGACGATTAGTTTGCGGTCGACCGCACAGGAGCGCCCCGTGCGGTCAATTCACCGACAGCCGGAAATACACTCCCGCGCAAGTTGCTCATTCCCTTTTCGGAAACTGCGCTGACAACTTTTTTTTTACGTCCTTCATCACTCCGCGTAAGCTTTGACCCGGTGTCGGGTCGGGCAACAACGTTCGCTCTTCCTCTCGAGGACGTTGTCTGCAGAGTCCTGTTCGACGGCGGTTCGTGGAAGCTCTCCGTGGTGAAAACCAAACGTTGGCGCAGTCGCGTCTTTGCCTTCCTGAAGGCGTTGTTTGGAGGTTTCCTGTGGCCGTTGGTGGTGGAGTAGTTGGCTCCGTGGATGGTCGGGTCCGGTTGATTTGTAATGGACCCATGGCCCTTTAGTTTGTTCGTCGCGAGTAGTGTCTTGCTGTCTCTAGCGTGCGGCCTAGAGAGCCCCGTTACGGGTTTTCTGGATGCTGCTCTCGAACGGTTTGCGCTTTATTGTAAACTGGAAATCCCAGTATGTTTACGCTTTATCTATAAAGCTGGCTTCAGCCTTGGTGGAAAAGGCTACCAACGAATCCTGCCAAGTTGTACAACACCCCTGATTCAGTGATTTCAGTCTTTGACAGTTACGCAACTGCCCGGCCGCAGCAGTACAAATACATATTGACAAACGCGCAGAGTCGTCACTCACAGTGATGAATGCATATATACACTAGGGACTAGAGGCCAGGTTAATTCCCACGTTATTTGAACACTTAAGGACTAGGTTCTTTCAATAATACGACTAGGACTAGGTTTTTTCAATGATACGACTAGTCGGTGAGTACCCTCGAAAATCCTAACGACAGTGCCACCGTAAAGGTTTGAATGATGAATACATATATGCCTCAATCCACACCACAGGGTTCCGGGATCCCATCCACGTATATGAAAATACAATATACTACTGCAGAGTTACCATCTGGAGTTAGCAAAGTTTTTGAAACCCGAAGAAACAAAATGCTTACTTTTCAAAAAAACAAACAAACAACCAAATAGACAAACAAAGTGTTTCTTTAGAGGCGCAGCGCACATGACTGCCTGTTCCTCCCCCCTCTGACCTCGTCTTGTGCGGCAGGCTGCAGCACCCCGGTCGGCGCCGGTAAGGGCTCATCAGGCCACCAATCAAGAGACATGAGCCAAAAGAAACTGATCTCGAGGCAGCGGCAACAATAACGGCAGTCTGGCCGGACGATGACCCACCCCGTTCCCGGCGGCGGCGGCGACGACGACAGATACAAACAAAACAAAACAAAACAACAAGGCCACACACACACGCTGCTCAAGGAATCACCTCCGGTTGGCTGGCTCGATCTACGAATTTTTTTAAGATAATAGATAATGTATTACCCGGCCTTGACCAAAACGGCTACGGCCAAATAAAAATAAAAAAATTACATCTCATCATGGGGTTCAGTTATTGATCAACCACGGACGCAACAGGAGACGGTCTGACAAACGACTTCAGCAGCGCCTTCAACAAGGTTTGTGTCACAGACACATCACAGCCACCGGTCCGGCACAACATGCCAGACAAGGATTTCTCCCAGATCGCCGCCACCACCGTCACCACAGTCGCCCACCCTGAAGGACACCAGTATCTTCGCACAGCTACAGGACGCCGCCATCGCAAGAAAAGACGCACTCCGGCCACCGTCGACGAACACCGCCACCCGGAGCAAGGTTCCGCCGGCAAAGGGACGACACCAACCCGTGGGAAGGCGGCTGCACGACAGCTAGCGAACTCCGCCCATATTGCCCCCGTGGGGAGCGACGCGAAGCGATGAAGACGTTGGATCAGATCGCTGTGCTCGCTCGCAGCCCGGCCGCCGCCGCTTACAGCCGCCGCCTGCACTCCCGCGCCGCCAGGCCCGACGAGGCAGCGCCGACGCTGTGGATCCGGCCATCCCCGCCTCGCCGGCGCGATCTACGGCCCGAGATCCGCCCTGGCTGCCTCCCGAGATCCACCGCACAGATCCGGAGCGAAGCAGCGAGGATGGTGCAAAAACGCCCCGCCGTCACCTTCCTCGAGGCCGCGCGGGCTTCCGGTGGCCTTCTCCGGTGGCGACGAGGTGTGGAACGGAGGGGAGAGGGGGCGGCGGCGGGTGGCTTTTCCGCCGCCCGAGCCGCCCGAGCGGAGGCAGACGCGGGGGCTGCTCGCTTTTTCTGTTAGAGGCCCTCATATTATTAGTTGGATGGAATTGGTTGGATGGAATTGGTTGCTGCTCCTTTTCCCCTACCGTGATCGTTTGCAATTTTGCATGCATGCACGGCACGTACGGGGACCGTTCCGACGAGCGGCCGCGCTGGTCCCCAGCTCCCCTCCGTCGCCGGCATGTGATTTGCTATTAGCCGCCGACGACAGCCAGCCGCGCCGCTTCCATGGAAGAAAGAAGGTGGCAGACCGGGGCCGGCCGCAAGTTGTTGCTTGACTTTTCTCCGTTGGACGGGTGCTTTTGAAACAAAATTAATTAAGGAGAGTGTTGACACAAAGATGCGACAACACACTCGAAGACGCAGCACGGCCGTCACCACGGCCAACACCCGGCCTCCCTCGGTAAAACCGGTCAGACCGGTTCCTAGAACCGGTCAGACCGCTTTCTGACAGGAGGTCGTGAAGACCTAGAAACTCGAGCTCGGGAGGGACCCCGTCGGAGCTCAAGCAATCTAGGGTTACTCTAGGGTCGGCAGGCCACCTAGAACGTCCCTGAACGCCGTAGAGACGAGCAAAGAACAGAATATGGGGTTGGAAAAAGATTAGGGTTTGAGAGATACACAAAAGTAAAGATAAAAGTGTTTGATTCGATTGGAATACCTCAATCGGCCTTCTAGCCTTTATATTTATAGGCCGGGGAAGTCTTACCCCTCATGAGTCGGTTACAATATGGGATTAAACTCGGAATCCTAAACCTACTCGAATTACAGATCAAAACCGGTCTGACCGGTTTAAC
>OAMR01001205.1:433-28551 GCA_900205405.1 Echinochloa crus-galli
TGCGTTCAAAGGGACCCAGGCCAAGAACCTTGCGTGCTCGGGTGTTGGGCGCCGGAAAATAACTCGGCGCGTTCTAAGATAACCAGGACAAGTCCCTTGCATGCTCGCGGGCTGGGCGCCGGAAAATACCTCGGCGTGTTGCAAGAGAACCAGGCCAAGTCCCTCGCATGCTCGGGGGCTGGGCGCTGGAAGACGACTCGACACGTTCCAAGGGAACCAAGCTAAGTCCCTCGCATGCTCGGGGGCTAGGCGACGGAAAATAACTCGGCGCGTTCCAAGAGAACCAGGCCAAGTCCCTCGCATGCTCGGGGGCTGGGCGCTGGAAGACGACTCGACACGTTCCAAGGGAACCAAGCTAAGTCCCTCGCATGCTCGGGGGCTAGGCGACGGAAAATAACTCGGCGCGTTCCAAGAGAACCAGGCCAAGTCCCTCGCATGCTCGGGGGCTGGGCGCTGGAAGACGACTCGACACGTTCCAAGGGAACCAAGCTAAGTCCCTCGCATGCTCGGGGGCTAGGCGACGGAAAATAACTCGGCGCGTTCCAAGAGAACCAGGCCAAGTCCCTCGCATGCTCGGGGGCTGGGCGCTGGAAGACGACTCGACACGTTCCAAGGGAACCAAGCTAAGTCCCTCGCATGCTCGGGGGCTAGGCGACGGAAAATAACTCGGCGCGTTCCAAGAGAACCAGGCCAAGTCCCTCGCATGCTCGGGGGCTGGGCGCTGGAAGACGACTCGACACGTTCCAAGGGAACCAAGCTAAGTCCCTCGCATGCTCGGGGGCTAGGCGACGGAAAATAACTCGGCGCGTTCCAAGAGAACCAGGCCAAGTCCCTCGCATGCTCGGGGGCTGGGCGCTGGAAGACGACTCGACACGTTCCAAGGGAACCAAGCTAAGTCCCTCGCATGCTCGGGGGCTAGGCGACGGAAAATAACTCGGCGCGTTCCAAGAGAACCAGGCCAAGTCCCTCGCATGCTCGGGGGCTGGGCGCTGGAAGACGACTCGACACGTTCCAAGGGAACCAAGCTAAGTCCCTCGCATGCTCGGGGGCTAGGCGACGGAAAATAACTCGGCGCGTTCCAAGAGAACCAGGCCAAGTCCCTCGCATGCTCGGGGGCTGGGCGCTGGAAGACGACTCGACACGTTCCAAGGGAACCAAGCTAAGTCCCTCGCATGCTCGGGGGCTAGGCGACGGAAAATAACTCGGCGCGTTCCAAGAGAACCAGGCCAAGTCCCTCGCATGCTCGGGGGCTGGGCGCTGGAAGACGACTCGACACGTTCCAAGGGAACCAAGCTAAGTCCCTCGCATGCTCGGGGGCTAGGCGACGGAAAATAACTCGGCGCGTTCCAAGAGAACCAGGCCAAGTCCCTCGCATGCTCGGGGGCTGGGCGCTGGAAGACGACTCGACACGTTCCAAGGGAACCAAGCTAAGTCCCTCGCATGCTCGGGGGCTAGGCGACGGAAAATAACTCGGCGCGTTCCAAGAGAACCAGGCCAAGTCCCTCGCATGCTCGGGGGCTGGGCGCTGGAAGACGACTCGACACGTTCCAAGGGAACCAAGCTAAGTCCCTCGCATGCTCGGGGGCTAGGCGACGGAAAATAACTCGGCGCGTTCCAAGAGAACCAGGCCAAGTCCCTCGCATGCTCGGGGGCTGGGCGCTGGAAGACGACTCGACACGTTCCAAGGGAACCAAGCTAAGTCCCTCGCATGCTCGGGGGCTAGGCGACGGAAAATAACTCGGCGCGTTCCAAGAGAACCAGGCCAAGTCCCTCGCATGCTCGGGGGCTGGGCGCTGGAAGACGACTCGACACGTTCCAAGGGAACCAAGCTAAGTCCCTCGCATGCTCGGGGGCTAGGCGACGGAAAATAACTCGGCGCGTTCCAAGAGAACCAGGCCAAGTCCCTCGCATGCTCGGGGGCTGGGCGCTGGAAGACGACTCGACACGTTCCAAGGGAACCAAGCTAAGTCCCTCGCATGCTCGGGGGCTAGGCGACGGAAAATAACTCGGCGCGTTCCAAGAGAACCAGGCCAAGTCCCTCGCATGCTCGGGGGCTGGGCGCTGGAAGACGACTCGACACGTTCCAAGGGAACCAAGCTAAGTCCCTCGCATGCTCGGGGGCTAGGCGACGGAAAATAACTCGGCGCGTTCCAAGAGAACCAGGCCAAGTCCCTCGCATGCTCGGGGGCTGGGCGCTGGAAGACGACTCGACACGTTCCAAGGGAACCAAGCTAAGTCCCTCGCATGCTCGGGGGCTAGGCGACGGAAAATAACTCGGCGCGTTCCAAGAGAACCAGGCCAAGTCCCTCGCATGCTCGGGGGCTGGGCGCTGGAAGACGACTCGACACGTTCCAAGGGAACCAAGCTAAGTCCCTCGCATGCTCGGGGGCTAGGCGACGGAAAATAACTCGGCGCGTTCCAAGAGAACCAGGCCAAGTCCCTCGCATGCTCGGGGGCTGGGCGCTGGAAGACGACTCGACACGTTCCAAGGGAACCAAGCTAAGTCCCTCGCATGCTCGGGGGCTAGGCGACGGAAAATAACTCGGCGCGTTCCAAGAGAACCAGGCCAAGTCCCTCGCATGCTCGGGGGCTGGGCGCTGGAAGACGACTCGACACGTTCCAAGGGAACCAAGCTAAGTCCCTCGCATGCTCGGGGGCTAGGCGACGGAAAATAACTCGGCGCGTTCCAAGAGAACCAGGCCAAGTCCCTCGCATGCTCGGGGGCTGGGCGCTGGAAGACGACTCGACACGTTCCAAGGGAACCAAGCTAAGTCCCTCGCATGCTCGGGGGCTAGGCGACGGAAAATAACTCGGCGCGTTCCAAGAGAACCAGGCCAAGTCCCTCGCATGCTCGGGGGCTGGGCGCTGGAAGACGACTCGACACGTTCCAAGGGAACCAAGCTAAGTCCCTCGCATGCTCGGGGGCTAGGCGACGGAAAATAACTCGGCGCGTTCCAAGAGAACCAGGCCAAGTCCCTCGCATGCTCGGGGGCTGGGCGCTGGAAGACGACTCGACACGTTCCAAGGGAACCAAGCTAAGTCCCTCGCATGCTCGGGGGCTAGGCGACGGAAAATAACTCGGCGCGTTCCAAGAGAACCAGGCCAAGTCCCTCGCATGCTCGGGGGCTGGGCGCTGGAAGACGACTCGACACGTTCCAAGGGAACCAAGCTAAGTCCCTCGCATGCTCGGGGGCTAGGCGACGGAAAATAACTCGGCGCGTTCCAAGAGAACCAGGCCAAGTCCCTCGCATGCTCGGGGGCTGGGCGCTGGAAGACGACTCGACACGTTCCAAGGGAACCAAGCTAAGTCCCTCGCATGCTCGGGGGCTAGGCGACGGAAAATAACTCGGCGCGTTCCAAGAGAACCAGGCCAAGTCCCTCGCATGCTCGGGGGCTGGGCGCTGGAAGACGACTCGACACGTTCCAAGGGAACCAAGCTAAGTCCCTCGCATGCTCGGGGGCTAGGCGACGGAAAATAACTCGGCGCGTTCCAAGAGAACCAGGCCAAGTCCCTCGCATGCTCGGGGGCTGGGCGCTGGAAGACGACTCGACACGTTCCAAGGGAACCAAGCTAAGTCCCTCGCATGCTCGGGGGCTAGGCGACGGAAAATAACTCGGCGCGTTCCAAGATAACCAGGACAAGTCCCTTGCATGCTCACGGGCTGGGCACCGGAAAATACCTCGGCGTGTTGCAAGAGAACCAGGCCAAGTCCCTCGCATGCTCGGGGGCTGGGCGCTGGAAGACGACTCGACACGTTCCAAGGGAACCAGGCCAAGTCCCTCGCATGCTCGGGGGCTAGGCACTGGAAAATAAATCGGCGCGTTCCAAGAGAACCAGGCCAAGTCCCTCGCATGCTCGGGGGCTGGGCGCAGGAAGACGACTCGGTGCGTTCCAAGGGAACAAGGCCAAGTCCCTCGCATGCTCGGGGGCTAGGCACTGGAAAATAAATCGGCGCGTTCCAAGAGAACCAGGCCAAGTCCCTCGCATGCTCGGGGGCTAGGCACTGGAAAATAAATCGGCGCGTTCCAAGAGAACCAGGCCAAGTCCCTCGCATGCTCGGGGGCTGGGCGCAGGAAGACGACTCGGTGCGTTCCAAGGGAACAAGGCCAAGTCCCTCGCATGCTCGGGGGCTGGGCGCAGGAAGACGACTCGGTGCGTTCCAAGGGAACAAGGCCAAGTCCCTCGCATGCTCGGGGGCTGGGCGCAGGAAGACGACTCGGTGCGTTCCAAGGGAACAAGGCCAAGTCCCTCGCATGCTCGGGGGCTGGGCGCAGGAAGACGACTCGGTGCGTTCCAAGGGAACAAGGCCAAGTCCCTCGCATGCTCGGGGGCTGGGCGCAGGAAGACGACTCGGTGCGTTCCAAGGGAACAAGGCCAAGTCCCTCGCATGCTCGGGGGCTGGGTGCCGGAAGATGACTCGGCGCGTTCCAAGGGAACCAGACCAAGTACCTCGCATGCTCGGGGGCTGGGCGCCGGAAAATAAATTGGCGCATTCCCAGAGAACCAGGCCAAGTCCCTCGCATGCTCGGGGGCTAGGCGCCGGAAAATAACTCGGCGCGTTCCAAGAGAACCAGGCCAAGTCCCTCGCATGCTCGGGGGCTGGGCGCCGGAAAATAACCCGGCGCATTCCAAGAGAACCAGGCCAAGTCCCTCGCATGCTCGGGGGCTGGGCGCCGGAAAATAACTCGGCTCGTTCCAAGAGAACCAGGCCAAGTCCCTCGCATGCTCGGGGGCTGGGCGCCGGAAAATAACTCGGCTCGTTCCAAGAGAACCAGGCCAAGTCCCTCGCATGCTCGGGGGCTGGGCGCCGGAAAATAACTCGGCTCGTTCCAAGAGAACCAGGCCAAGTCCCTCGCATGCTCGGGGGCTGGGCGCCGGAAAATAACTCGGCTCGTTCCAAGAGAACCAGGCCAAGTCCCTCGCATGCTCGGGGGCTGGGCGCCGGAAAATAACTCGGCTCGTTCCAAGAGAACCAGGCCAAGTCCCTCGCATGCTCGGGGGCTGGGCGCTGGAAGACGACTCGACACGTTCCAAGGGAACCAGGCCAAGTCCCTCGCATGCTCGGGGGCTGGGCGCCGGAAAATAACTCAGCTCGTTCCAAGAGAACCAGGCCAAGTCCCTCGCATGCTCGGGGGCTGGGCGCCGGAAAATAACTCAGCTCGTTCCAAGAGAACCAGGCCAAGTCCCTCGCATGCTCGGGGGCTAGGCGCCGGAAAATAACTCGGCGCGTTCCAAGAGAACCAGGCCAAGTCCCTCGCATGCTCGGGGGCTAGGCGCCGGAAAATAACTCGGCGCGTTCCAAGAGAACCAGGCCAAGTCCCTCGCATGCTCGGGGGCTAGGCGCCGGAAAATAACTCGGCGCGTTCCAAGAGAACCAGGCCAAGTCCCTCGCATGCTCGGGGGCTGGGCGCCGGAAAATAACTCGGCGCATTCCAAGAGAACCAGCCCAAGTACCTCGCATGCTCGGGGGCTGGGCGCCGGAAAATAACTCGGCGCGTTCCAAGAGAACCAGGCCAAGTCCCTCGCATGCTCGGGGGCTAGGCGCCGGAAAATAACTCGGCGCGTTCCAAGAGAACCAGGCCAAGTCCCTCGCATGCTCGGGGGCTAGGCGCCGGAAAATAACTCGGCGCGTTCCAAGAGAACCAGGCCAAGTCCCTCGCATGCTCGGGGGCTAGGCGCCGGAAAATAACTCGGCGCGTTCCAAGAGAACCAGGCCAAGTCCCTCGCATGCTCGGGGGCTAGGCGCCGGAAAATAACTCGGCGCGTTCCAAGAGAACCAGGCCAAGTCCCTCGCATGCTCGGGGGCTAGGCACTGGAAAATAAATCGGCGCGTTCCAAGAGAACCAGGCCAAGTCCCTCGCATGCTCGGGGGCTAGGCACTGGAAAATAAATCGGCGCGTTCCAAGAGAACCAGGCCAAGTCCCTCGCATGCTCGGGGGCTAGGCACTGGAAAATAAATCGGCGCGTTCCAAGAGAACCAGGCCAAGTCCCTCGCATGCTCGGGGGCTAGGCACTGGAAAATAAATCGGCGCGTTCCAAGAGAACCAGGCCAAGTCCCTCGCATGCTCGGGGGCTAGGCACTGGAAAATAAATCGGCGCGTTCCAAGAGAACCAGGCCAAGTCCCTCGCATGCTCGGGGGCTAGGCACTGGAAAATAAATCGGCGCGTTCCAAGAGAACCAGGCCAAGTCCCTCGCATGCTCGGGGGCTAGGCACTGGAAAATAAATCGGCGCGTTCCAAGAGAACCAGGCCAAGTCCCTCGCATGCTCGGGGGCTAGGCACTGGAAAATAAATCGGCGCGTTCCAAGAGAACCAGGCCAAGTCCCTCGCATGCTCGGGGGCTAGGCACTGGAAAATAAATCGGCGCGTTCCAAGAGAACCAGGCCAAGTCCCTCGCATGCTCGGGGGCTAGGCACTGGAAAATAAATCGGCGCGTTCCAAGAGAACCAGGCCAAGTCCCTCGCATGCTCGGGGGCTAGGCACTGGAAAATAAATCGGCGCGTTCCAAGAGAACCAGGCCAAGTCCCTCGCATGCTCGGGGGCTAGGCACTGGAAAATAAATCGGCGCGTTCCAAGAGAACCAGGCCAAGTCCCTCGCATGCTCGGGGGCTAGGCACTGGAAAATAAATCGGCGCGTTCCAAGAGAACCAGGCCAAGTCCCTCGCATGCTCGGGGGCTAGGCACTGGAAAATAAATCGGCGCGTTCCAAGAGAACCAGGCCAAGTCCCTCGCATGCTCGGGGGCTAGGCACTGGAAAATAAATCGGCGCGTTCCAAGAGAACCAGGCCAAGTCCCTCGCATGCTCGGGGGCTAGGCACTGGAAAATAAATCGGCGCGTTCCAAGAGAACCAGGCCAAGTCCCTCGCATGCTCGGGGGCTAGGCACTGGAAAATAAATCGGCGCGTTCCAAGAGAACCAGGCCAAGTCCCTCGCATGCTCGGGGGCTAGGCACTGGAAAATAAATCGGCGCGTTCCAAGAGAACCAGGCCAAGTCCCTCGCATGCTCGGGGGCTAGGCACTGGAAAATAAATCGGCGCGTTCCAAGAGAACCAGGCCAAGTCCCTCGCATGCTCGGGGGCTAGGCACTGGAAAATAAATCGGCGCGTTCCAAGAGAACCAGGCCAAGTCCCTCGCATGCTCGGGGGCTAGGCACTGGAAAATAAATCGGCGCGTTCCAAGAGAACCAGGCCAAGTCCCTCGCATGCTCGGGGGCTAGGCACTGGAAAATAAATCGGCGCGTTCCAAGAGAACCAGGCCAAGTCCCTCGCATGCTCGGGGGCTGGGCGCCGGAAAATAACCCGGCGCATTCCAAGAGAACCAGGCCAAGTCCCTCGCATGCTCGGGGGCTGGGCGCCGGAAAATAACCCGGCGCATTCCAAGAGAACCAGGCCAAGTCCCTCGCATGCTCGGGGGCTGGGCGCCGGAAAATAACCCGGCGCATTCCAAGAGAACCAGGCCAAGTCCCTCGCATGCTCGGGGGCTGGGCGCCGGAAAATAACCCGGCGCATTCCAAGAGAACCAGGCCAAGTCCCTCGCATGCTCGGGGGCTGGGCGCCGGAAAATAACCCGGCGCATTCCAAGAGAACCAGGCCAAGTCCCTCGCATGCTCGGGGGCTGGGCGCCGGAAAATAACCCGGCGCATTCCAAGAGAACCAGGCCAAGTCCCTCGCATGCTCGGGGGCTGGGCGCCGGAAAATAACCCGGCGCATTCCAAGAGAACCAGGCCAAGTCCCTCGCATGCTCGGGGGCTGGGCGCCGGAAAATAACCCGGCGCATTCCAAGAGAACCAGGCCAAGTCCCTCGCATGCTCGGGGGCTGGGCGCCGGAAAATAACTCGGCGCGTTCCAAGAGAACCTGGCCAAGTCCTTCGCATGCTCGGGGGCTGGGCGCCGGAAAATAACTCGGCGCGTTCCAAGAGAACCTGGCCAAGTCCTTCGCATGCTCGGGGGCTGGGCGCCGGAAAATAACTCGGCGCGTTCCAAGAGAACCTGGCCAAGTCCTTCGCATGCTCGGGGGCTGGGCGCCGGAAAATAACTCGGCGCGTTCCAAGAGAACCTGGCCAAGTCCTTCGCATGCTCGGGGGCTGGGCGCCGGAAAATAACTCGGCGCGTTCCAAGAGAACCTGGCCAAGTCCTTCGCATGCTCGGGGGCTGGGCGCCGGAAAATAACTCGGCGCGTTCCAAGAGAACCTGGCCAAGTCCTTCGCATGCTCGGGGGCTGGGCGCCGGAAAATAACTCGGCGCGTTCCAAGAGAACCTGGCCAAGTCCTTCGCATGCTCGGGGGCTGGGCGCCGGAAAATAACTCGGCGCGTTCCAAGAGAACCTGGCCAAGTCCTTCGCATGCTCGGGGGCTGGGCGCCGGAAAATAACCCGGCGCATTCCAAGAGAACCAGGCCAAGTCCCTCGCATGCTCGGGGGCTAGGCACTGGAAAATAAATCGGCGCGTTCCAAGAGAACCAGGCCAAGTCCCTCGCATGCTCGGGGGCTAGGCACTGGAAAATAAATCGGCGCGTTCCAAGAGAACCAGGCCAAGTCCCTCGCATGCTCGGGGGCTAGGCACTGGAAAATAAATCGGCGCGTTCCAAGAGAACCAGGCCAAGTCCCTCGCATGCTCGGGGGCTAGGCACTGGAAAATAAATCGGCGCGTTCCAAGAGAACCAGGCCAAGTCCCTCGCATGCTCGGGGGCTAGGCACTGGAAAATAAATCGGCGCGTTCCAAGAGAACCAGGCCAAGTCCCTCGCATGCTCGGGGGCTAGGCACTGGAAAATAAATCGGCGCGTTCCAAGAGAACCAGGCCAAGTCCCTCGCATGCTCGGGGGCTAGGCACTGGAAAATAAATCGGCGCGTTCCAAGAGAACCAGGCCAAGTCCCTCGCATGCTCGGGGGCTAGGCACTGGAAAATAAATCGGCGCGTTCCAAGAGAACCAGGCCAAGTCCCTCGCATGCTCGGGGGCTAGGCACTGGAAAATAAATCGGCGCGTTCCAAGAGAACCAGGCCAAGTCCCTCGCATGCTCGGGGGCTGGGCGCCGGAAGATGACTCGGCGCGTTCCAAGGGAACCAGGCCAAGTACCTAGATGTGTATAAGAGACAGGTTCCAAGGGAACCAGGCCAAGTCCCTCGCATGCTCGGGGGCTGGGCGCCGGAAGATGACTCGGCGCGTTCCAAGGGAACCAGGCCAAGTACCTAGATGTGTATAAGAGACAGGTTCCAAGGGAACCAGGCCAAGTCCCTCGCATGCTCGGGGGCTGGGCGCCGGAAGATGACTCGACGCGTTCCAAGGGAACCAGGCCAAGTCCCTCGCATGCTCGGGGGCTGGGCGCCGGAAAATAACTCAGCTCATTCCAATAGAACCAGGCCACGTCCCTCGCATGCTCGGGGGCTGGGCGCCGGAAAATAACTCAGCTCATTCCAATAGAACCAGGCCACGTCCCTCGCATGCTCGGGGGCTGGGCGCCGGAAAATAACTCAGCTCATTCCAATAGAACCAGGCCACGTCCCTCGCACCGGAAAATTACTCAGCTCGTTCCAAGAGAACTAGGCCAAGTCCCTCGCATGCTCGGGGGCTGGGCACCGGAAAATAACTCGGCGCGTTCCAAGAGAACCAGGCCAAGTCCCTCGCATGCTCGGGGGCTAGGCGCCGGAAAATAACTCGGCGCGTTCCAAGAGAACCAGGCCAAGTCCCTCGCATGCTCGGGGGCTGGGCGCCGGAAGATGACTCGGCGCGTTCCAAGGGAACCAGGCCAAGTCCCTCGCATGCTCGGGGGCTGGGCGCCGGAAGATGACTCGACGCGTTCCAAGGGAACCAGGCCAAGTACCTCGCATGCTCGGGGGCTGGGCGCCGGAAGATGACTCGACGCGTTCCAAGGGAACCAGGCCAAGTACCTCGCATGCTCGGGGGCTGGGCGCCGGAAGATGACTCGACGCGTTCCAAGGGAACCAGGCCAAGTACCTCGCATGCTCGGGGGCTGGGCGCCGGAAGATGACTCGACGCGTTCCAAGGGAACCAGGCCAAGTACCTCGCATGCTCGGGGGCTGGGCGCCGGAAGATGACTCGACGCGTTCCAAGGGAACCAGGCCAAGTACCTCGCATGCTCGGGGGCTGGGCGCCGGAAGATGACTCGACGCGTTCCAAGGGAACCAGGCCAAGTACCTCGCATGCTCGGGGGCTGGGCGCCGGAAGATGACTCGACGCGTTCCAAGGGAACCAGGCCAAGTACCTCGCATGCTCGCGGGCTGGGCGCCGGAAAATAACTCGGCGCGTTCCAAGAAAACCAGGCCAAGTCCCTCGCATGCTCGGGGGCTAGGCGCCGGAAAATAACTCGGCGCGTTCCAAGAGAACCAGGCCAAGTCCCTCGCATGCTCGGGGGCTAGGCGCCGGAAAATAACTCGGCGCGTTCCAAGAGAACCAGGCCAAGTCCCTCGCATGCTCGGGGGCTAGGCGCCGGAAAATAACTCGGCGCGTTCCAAGAGAACCAGGCCAAGTCCCTCGCATGCTCGGGGGCTGGGCGCCGGAAGATGACTCGGCGCGTTCCAAGGGAACCAGGCCAAGTCCCTCGCATGCTCGGGGGCTGGGCGCCGGAAGATGACTCGACGCGTTCCAAGGGAACCAGGCCAAGTACCTCGCATGCTCGGGGGCTGGGCGCCGGAAGATGACTCGACGCGTTCCAAGGGAACCAGGCCAAGTACCTCGCATGCTCGGGGGCTGGGCGCCGGAAGATGACTCGACGCGTTCCAAGGGAACCAGGCCAAGTACCTCGCATGCTCGGGGGCTGGGCGCCGGAAGATGACTCGACGCGTTCCAAGGGAACCAGGCCAAGTACCTCGCATGCTCGGGGGCTGGGCGCCGGAAGATGACTCGACGCGTTCCAAGGGAACCAGGCCAAGTACCTCGCATGCTCGGGGGCTGGGCGCCGGAAAATAACTCAGCTCATTCCAATAGAACCAGGCCACGTCCCTCGCATGCTCGGGGGCTGGGCGCCGGAAAATAACTCAGCTCATTCCAATAGAACCAGGCCACGTCCCTCGCATGCTCGGGGGCTGGGCGCCGGAAAATAACTCAGCTCATTCCAATAGAACCAGGCCACGTCCCTCGCATGCTCGGGGGCTGGGCACCGGAAAATAACTCGGTGCATTCCAAGAGAACCAGGCCAAGTCCCTCGCATGCTCGGGGGCTGGGCACCGGAAAATAACTCGGTGCATTCCAAGAGAACCAGGCCAAGTCCCTCGCATGCTCGGGGGCTGGGCACCGGAAAATAACTCGGTGCATTCCAAGAGAACCAGGCCAAGTCCCTCGCATGCTCGGGGGCTGGGCACCGGAAAATAACTCGGTGCATTCCAAGAGAACCAGGCCAAGTCCCTCGCATGCTCGGGGGCTGGGCACCGGAAAATAACTCGGCGCGTTCCAAGGGAACCAGGCCAAGTCCCTCGCATGCTCGGGGGCTGGGCGCCGGAAGATGACTCGGCGCGTTCCAAGGGAACCAGGCCAAGTCCCTCGCATGCTCGGGGGCTGGGCGCCGGAAGATGACTCGGCGCGTTCCAAGGGAACCAGGCCAAGTCCCTCGCATGCTCGGGGGCTGGGCGCCGGAAGATGACTCGGCGCGTTCCAAGGGAACCAGGCCAAGTCCCTCGCATGCTCGGGGGCTGGGCGCCGGAAGATGACTCGGCGCGTTCCAAGGGAACCAGGCCAAGTCCCTCGCATGCTCGGGGGCTGGGCGCCGGAAGATGACTCGGCGCGTTCCAAGGGAACCAGGCCAAGTCCCTCGCATGCTCGGGGGCTGGGCGCCGGAAAATAACTCGGCTCGTTCCAAGAGAACCAGGCCAAGTCCCTCGCATGCTCGGGGGCTGGGCGCCGGAAGATGACTCGGCGCGTTCCAAGGGAACCAGGCCAAGTCCCTCGCATGCTCGGGGGCTGGGCGCCGGAAGATGACTCGGCGCGTTCCAAGGGAACCAGGCCAAGTCCCTCGCATGCTCGGGGGCTGGGCGCCGGAAGATGACTCGGCGCGTTCCAAGGGAACCAGGCCAAGTCCCTCGCATGCTCGGGGGCTGGGCGCCGGAAGATGACTCGGCGCGTTCCAAGGGAACCAGGCCAAGTCCCTCGCATGCTCGGGGGCTGGGCGCCGGAAGATGACTCGGCGCGTTCCAAGGGAACCAGGCCAAGTCCCTCGCATGCTCGGGGGCTGGGCGCCGGAAGATGACTCGGCGCGTTCCAAGGGAACCAGGCCAAGTCCCTCGCATGCTCGGGGGCTGGGCGCCGGAAGATGACTCGGCGCGTTCCAAGGGAACCAGGCCAAGTCCCTCGCATGCTCGGGGGCTGGGCGCCGGAAGATGACTCGGCGCGTTCCAAGGGAACCAGGCCAAGTCCCTCGCATGCTCGGGGGCTGGGCGCCGGAAGATGACTCGGCGCGTTCCAAGGGAACCAGGCCAAGTCCCTCGCATGCTCGGGGGCTGGGCGCCGGAAGATGACTCGGCGCGTTCCAAGGGAACCAGGCCAAGTCCCTCGCATGCTCGGGGGCTGGGCGCCGGAAGATGACTCGGCGCGTTCCAAGGGAACCAGGCCAAGTCCCTCGCATGCTCGGGGGCTGGGCGCCGGAAGATGACTCGGCGCGTTCCAAGGGAACCAGGCCAAGTCCCTCGCATGCTCGGGGGCTGGGCGCCGGAAGATGACTCGGCGCGTTCCAAGGGAACCAGGCCAAGTCCCTCGCATGCTCGGGGGCTGGGCGCCGGAAGATGACTCGGCGCGTTCCAAGGGAACCAGGCCAAGTCCCTCGCATGCTCGGGGGCTGGGCGCCGGAAAATAACTCGGCTCGTTCCAAGAGAACCAGGCCAAGTCCCTCGCATGCTCGGGGGCTGGGCGCCGGAAGATGACTCGGCGCGTTCCAAGGGAACCAGGCCAAGTCCCTCGCATGCTCGGGGGCTGGGCGCCGGAAGATGACTCGGCGCGTTCCAAGGGAACCAGGCCAAGTCCCTCGCATGCTCGGGGGCTGGGCGCCGGAAGATGACTCGGCGCGTTCCAAGGGAACCAGGCCAAGTCCCTCGCATGCTCGGGGGCTGGGCGCCGGAAGATGACTCGGCGCGTTCCAAGGGAACCAGGCCAAGTCCCTCGCATGCTCGGGGGCTGGGCGCCGGAAGATGACTCGGCGCGTTCCAAGGGAACCAGGCCAAGTCCCTCGCATGCTCGGGGGCTGGGCGCCGGAAGATGACTCGGCGCGTTCCAAGGGAACCAGGCCAAGTCCCTCGCATGCTCGGGGGCTGGGCGCCGGAAGATGACTCGGCGCGTTCCAAGGGAACCAGGCCAAGTCCCTCGCATGCTCGGGGGCTGGGCGCCGGAAGATGACTCGGCGCGTTCCAAGGGAACCAGGCCAAGTCCCTCGCATGCTCGGGGGCTGGGCGCCGGAAGATGACTCGGCGCGTTCCAAGGGAACCAGGCCAAGTCCCTCGCATGCTCGGGGGCTGGGCGCCGGAAGATGACTCGGCGCGTTCCAAGGGAACCAGGCCAAGTCCCTCGCATGCTCGGGGGCTGGGCGCCGGAAGATGACTCGGCGCGTTCCAAGGGAACCAGGCCAAGTCCCTCGCATGCTCGGGGGCTGGGCGCCGGAAGATGACTCGGCGCGTTCCAAGGGAACCAGGCCAAGTCCCTCGCATGCTCGGGGGCTGGGCGCCGGAAGATGACTCGGCGCGTTCCAAGGGAACCAGGCCAAGTCCCTCGCATGCTCGGGGGCTGGGCGCCGGAAGATGACTCGGCGCGTTCCAAGGGAACCAGGCCAAGTCCCTCGCATGCTCGGGGGCTGGGCGCCGGAAAATAACTCGGCTCGTTCCAAGAGAACCAGGCCAAGTCCCTCGCATGCTCGGGGGCTGGGCGCCGGAAGATGACTCGGCGCGTTCCAAGGGAACCAGGCCAAGTCCCTCGCATGCTCGGGGGCTGGGCGCCGGAAGATGACTCGGCGCGTTCCAAGGGAACCAGGCCAAGTCCCTCGCATGCTCGGGGGCTGGGCGCCGGAAGATGACTCGGCGCGTTCCAAGGGAACCAGGCCAAGTCCCTCGCATGCTCGGGGGCTGGGCGCCGGAAGATGACTCGGCGCGTTCCAAGGGAACCAGGCCAAGTCCCTCGCATGCTCGGGGGCTGGGCGCCGGAAGATGACTCGGCGCGTTCCAAGGGAACCAGGCCAAGTCCCTCGCATGCTCGGGGGCTGGGCGCCGGAAGATGACTCGGCGCGTTCCAAGGGAACCAGGCCAAGTCCCTCGCATGCTCGGGGGCTGGGCGCCGGAAGATGACTCGGCGCGTTCCAAGGGAACCAGGCCAAGTCCCTCGCATGCTCGGGGGCTGGGCGCCGGAAGATGACTCGGCGCGTTCCAAGGGAACCAGGCCAAGTCCCTCGCATGCTCGGGGGCTGGGCGCCGGAAGATGACTCGGCGCGTTCCAAGGGAACCAGGCCAAGTCCCTCGCATGCTCGGGGGCTGGGCGCCGGAAGATGACTCGGCGCGTTCCAAGGGAACCAGGCCAAGTCCCTCGCATGCTCGGGGGCTGGGCGCCGGAAGATGACTCGGCGCGTTCCAAGGGAACCAGGCCAAGTCCCTCGCATGCTCGGGGGCTGGGCGCCGGAAGATGACTCGGCGCGTTCCAAGGGAACCAGGCCAAGTCCCTCGCATGCTCGGGGGCTGGGCGCCGGAAGATGACTCGGCGCGTTCCAAGGGAACCAGGCCAAGTCCCTCGCATGCTCGGGGGCTGGGCGCCGGAAGATGACTCGGCGCGTTCCAAGGGAACCAGGCCAAGTCCCTCGCATGCTCGGGGGCTGGGCGCCGGAAAATAACTCGGCTCGTTCCAAGAGAACCAGGCCAAGTCCCTCGCATGCTCGGGGGCTGGGCGCCGGAAGATGACTCGGCGCGTTCCAAGGGAACCAGGCCAAGTCCCTCGCATGCTCGGGGGCTGGGCGCCGGAAGATGACTCGGCGCGTTCCAAGGGAACCAGGCCAAGTCCCTCGCATGCTCGGGGGCTGGGCGCCGGAAGATGACTCGGCGCGTTCCAAGGGAACCAGGCCAAGTCCCTCGCATGCTCGGGGGCTGGGCGCCGGAAGATGACTCGGCGCGTTCCAAGGGAACCAGGCCAAGTCCCTCGCATGCTCGGGGGCTGGGCGCCGGAAGATGACTCGGCGCGTTCCAAGGGAACCAGGCCAAGTCCCTCGCATGCTCGGGGGCTGGGCGCCGGAAGATGACTCGGCGCGTTCCAAGGGAACCAGGCCAAGTCCCTCGCATGCTCGGGGGCTGGGCGCCGGAAGATGACTCGGCGCGTTCCAAGGGAACCAGGCCAAGTCCCTCGCATGCTCGGGGGCTGGGCGCCGGAAGATGACTCGGCGCGTTCCAAGGGAACCAGGCCAAGTCCCTCGCATGCTCGGGGGCTGGGCGCCGGAAGATGACTCGGCGCGTTCCAAGGGAACCAGGCCAAGTCCCTCGCATGCTCGGGGGCTGGGCGCCGGAAGATGACTCGGCGCGTTCCAAGGGAACCAGGCCAAGTCCCTCGCATGCTCGGGGGCTGGGCGCCGGAAGATGACTCGGCGCGTTCCAAGGGAACCAGGCCAAGTCCCTCGCATGCTCGGGGGCTGGGCGCCGGAAGATGACTCGGCGCGTTCCAAGGGAACCAGGCCAAGTCCCTCGCATGCTCGGGGGCTGGGCGCCGGAAGATGACTCGGCGCGTTCCAAGGGAACCAGGCCAAGTCCCTCGCATGCTCGGGGGCTGGGCGCCGGAAGATGACTCGGCGCGTTCCAAGGGAACCAGGCCAAGTCCCTCGCATGCTCGGGGGCTGGGCGCCGGAAAATAACTCGGCTCGTTCCAAGAGAACCAGGCCAAGTCCCTCGCATGCTCGGGGGCTGGGCGCCGGAAGATGACTCGGCGCGTTCCAAGGGAACCAGGCCAAGTCCCTCGCATGCTCGGGGGCTGGGCGCCGGAAGATGACTCGGCGCGTTCCAAGGGAACCAGGCCAAGTCCCTCGCATGCTCGGGGGCTGGGCGCCGGAAGATGACTCGGCGCGTTCCAAGGGAACCAGGCCAAGTCCCTCGCATGCTCGGGGGCTGGGCGCCGGAAGATGACTCGGCGCGTTCCAAGGGAACCAGGCCAAGTCCCTCGCATGCTCGGGGGCTGGGCGCCGGAAGATGACTCGGCGCGTTCCAAGGGAACCAGGCCAAGTCCCTCGCATGCTCGGGGGCTGGGCGCCGGAAGATGACTCGGCGCGTTCCAAGGGAACCAGGCCAAGTCCCTCGCATGCTCGGGGGCTGGGCGCCGGAAGATGACTCGGCGCGTTCCAAGGGAACCAGGCCAAGTCCCTCGCATGCTCGGGGGCTGGGCGCCGGAAGATGACTCGGCGCGTTCCAAGGGAACCAGGCCAAGTCCCTCGCATGCTCGGGGGCTGGGCGCCGGAAAATAACTCGGCGCGTTCCTAGAGAACCAGGCCAAGTCCCTCGCATGCTCGGGGGCTGGGCGCCGGAAAATAACTCGGCTCGTTCCAAGAGAACCAGGCCAAGTCCCTCGCATGCTCGGGGGCTGGGCGCCGGAAAATAACTCGGCTCGTTCCAAGAGAACCAGGCCAAGTCCCTCGCATGCTCGGGGGCTGGGCGCCGGAAAATAACTCGGCTCGTTCCAAGAGAACCAGGCCAAGTCCCTCGCATGCTCGGGGGCTGGGCGCCGGAAAATAACTCGGCTCGTTCCAAGAGAACCAGGCCAAGTCCCTCGCATGCTCGGGGGCTGGGCGCCGGAAAATAACTCGGCTCGTTCCAAGAGAACCAGGCCAAGTCCCTCGCATGCTCGGGGGCTGGGCGCCGGAAAATAACTCGGCTCGTTCCAAGAGAACCAGGCCAAGTCCCTCGCATGCTCGGGGGCTGGGCGCCGGAAAATAACTCGGCTCGTTCCAAGAGAACCAGGCCAAGTCCCTCGCATGCTCGGGGGCTGGGCGCCGGAAAATAACTCGGCTCGTTCCAAGAGAACCAGGCCAAGTCCCTCGCATGCTCGGGGGCTGGGCGCCGGAAGATGACTCGGCGCGTTCCAAGGGAACCAGGCCAATTCCCTCGCGTGCTCGGGGGCTGGGCACCGGAAAATAACTCGGCTCGTTCCAAGAGAACCAGGCCAAGTCCCTCGCATGCTCGGGGGCTGGGCGCCGGAAGATGACTCGGCGCGTTCCAAGAGAACCAGGCCAAGTCGCTCGCATTGCTTGGGGGCTGGGCGTCGGAAGATGACTCGGCGCGTTCCAAGAGAACCAGGCCAAGTCCCTCGCATGCTCGGGGGCTGGGCGCCGGAAGACGACTCGACACGTTCGAAAAGAACCAGGCCAAGTCCCTCGCATGCTTGGGGGCTGGGCACCGGAAAATAACTCGGCGTGTTCCAAGAGAACCAGGCCAAGTCCCTTGCATGCTCAGGGGCTGAGCACCGGAAAATAACTCGGCGTGTTCCAAGAGAACCAGGCCAAGTCCCTCGCATGCTCGGCGGCTGGGCGCTGGAAGACGACTCGACACGTTCCAAGGGAACCAATCTAAGTCCCTCGCATGCTCGGGGGCTAGGCGCCGGAAAATAACTCGGTGCGTTCCAAGAGAACCAGGCCAAGTCCCTCGCATGCTAGGGGGCTGTGCGCCGGAAGACGACTCGGCGCGTTCCAAGGGAACCAGGCCAAGTACCTCGCATGCTCGGGGGCTGGGCGCCGGAAAATAACTCGGCGCATTCCAAGAGAACCAGGCCAAGTCCCTCGCATGCTCGGGGGCTGGGCGCCGGAAAATAAATTGGCGCATTCCCAGAGAACCAGGCCAAGTCCCTCGCATGCTCGGGGGCTGGGCACCGGAAAATAAATCGGCGCATTCCCAGAGAACCAGGCCAAGTCCCTCGCATGCTCGGGGGCTGGGCACCGGAAGATGACTCGGCGCGTTCCAAGGGAACCAGGACAAGTCCCTCGCATGCTCGGGGGCTGGGCGCCGGAAAATAACTCAGCTCGTTCTAAGAGAACCAGGCCAAGTCCCTCGCATGCTCGGGGGCTGGGCGCCGGAAGATGACTCGGCGCGTTCCAAGAGAACCAGGCGAAGTCCTTCGCATGCTCGGGGGCTGGGCGCCGGAAAATAACTCGGCGCGTTCCAAGAGAACCAGGCCAAGTCTCTAGCATGCTCGGGGGCTGGGCGCCGGAAGATGACTCGATGCGTTCCAAGGGAACCAGGCCAAGTCCCTCGCATGCTCGGGGGCTAGGCCCCGGAAAATAACTCGGCGCGTTCCAAGAGAACCAGGCCAAGTCCCTCGTATGCTCGGGGGCTGGGCGGCGGAAGATGACTCGGTGCGTTCCAAGGGAACCAAGCCATGTCCCTCGCATGGTCGGGGGCTGGGCGCCGGAAAATAAATCGGCGCATTCCAAGAGAACCAGGCCAAGTCCCACGCATGCTCGGGGGCTGGGCACCGGAAGATGACTCGGCGCGTTCCAAGAGAACCACGCAGTGTCCCTCGCATGCTCGGGGGCTGGGCGCTGGAAAATAACTCAGCTCGTTCCAAGAGAACCAGGCCAAGTCCCTCGCATGCTCGGGGGCTAGGCGCCGGAAGATGACTCGGCGCGTTCCAAGGGAACCAGGCGAAGTCCCTTGCATGCTCGGGGGCGGGGCGCCGGAAGATGACTCGGCGCGTTCAAAGGGACGTAGGCCAAGGCCCTTGCGTGCTCGGGTGTTGGGCGCCGAAAAATAACTCGGCGCGTTCCAAGATAACCAGGACAAGTCCCTTGCATGCTCGGGGGCTGGGCGCCGGAAAATAACTCGGCGTGTTCCAAGAGAACCAGGCCAAGTCCTTCGCATGCTCGGGGGCTGGGCGCCGGAAGACGACTCGACACGTTCCAAGGGAACCAGGCCAAGTCCCTCGCATGCTCGGGGGCTCGGCGCCGGAAAATAACTCGGCGCGTTCCAAGAGAACCAGGCCAAGTCCCTCGCATGCTCGGGGGCTGGGCACCGGAAGATGACTCCGCGCGTTCCAAGAGAACCATGCCAAGTCCCTCGCATGCTCGGGGGCTGGGCGCCGGAAGATGACTCGGCGCGTTCCAAGGGAACCAGGCCAAGTACCTCGCATGCTCGGGGGCTGGGCGCCGGAAAATAAATCAGCGAAGTCCTTCGCATGCTCGGGGGCTGGGCGCCGGAAAATAACTCAGCGCGTCACAAGAGAACCAGGCCAAGTCCCTAGCATGCTCGGGGGCTGGGCGCCGGAAGATGACTCGATGCGTTCCAAGGGAACCAGGCCAAGTCCCTCGCATGCTCGGGGGCTAGGCACCGGAAAATAACTCGGCGCGTTACAAGAGAACCAGGCCAAGTCCCTCGTATGCTCGGGGGCTGGGCGCCGGAAGATGACTCGATGCGTTCCAAGGGAACCAGGCCAAGTCCCTCGCATGCTCGGGGGCTGGGCGCCGGAAGATGACTCGGCGCGTTCCAAGGGAACCAGGCCAAGTACCTCGCATGCTCGGGGGCTGGGCGCCGGAAAATAACTCGGCGCATTCCAAGAGAACCAGGCCAAGTCCCTCGCATGCTCGGGGGCTAGGCACCGGAAAATAACTCGGCGCGTTCCAAGAGAACCGAAAAATAAATCGGCGCATTCCAAGAGAATCAGGCCAAGTCCCTCGCATGCTCGGGGGCTAGGCGCCGGAAGATGACTCGGCGCGTTCCAAGGGAACCAGGCCAAGTCCCTTGCATGCTCGGGGGCGGGGCGCCGGAAGATGACTCGGCGCGTTCAAAGGGAAGTAGGCCAAGGCCCTTGCGTGCTCGGGTGTTGGGCGCCGAAAAATAACTCGGCACGTTCCAAGATAACCAGGACAAGTCCCTCGCATGCTCGGGGGCTGGGCGCCGGAAGACGACTCGACACGTTCCAAGGGAACCAGGCCAAGTCCCTCGCATGCTCGGGGGCTGGGCGCCGGAAGACGACTCGACACGTTCCAAGGGAACCAGGCCAAGTCCCTCGCATGCTCGGGGGCTGGGCGCCGGAAGACGACTAGGCGCGTTCCAAGGGAACCAGGCCAAGTACCTCGCATGCTCGGGGGCTGGGCACCGGAAAATAACTCGGTGCATTCCAAGAGAACCAGGCCAAGTCCCTCACATGCTCGGGGGCTGGGCACCGGAAAATAACTCGGCGCGTTCCAATAGAACCAGGCCAAGTCCCTCGCATGCTCGGGGGCTGGGCACCGGAAGGCAACTCGGCGCGTTCCAAGGGAACTAGGCCAAGTCCCTCGCATGCTCGGGGGCTGGGCGCCGGAAGATGACTCGGCGCGTTCCAAGGGAACCAGGCCAAGTCCCTCGCATGCTCGGGGGCTGGGCGCCGGAAGATGACTCGGCGCGTTCCAAGGGAACCAGGCCAAGTCCCTCGCATGCTCGGTGGCTGGGCGCCGGAAAATAAATCGGCGCATTCCCAGAGAACCAGGCCAAGTCCCTCGCATGCTCGGGGGCTGGGCTCCGGAAGACGACTCGGTGGGTTCCAAGGGAACCATGCCAAGTCCCTCGCGTGCTGTAACACCCAAAATACTCAAATTTAAAATTTTTGGCATTTAATAATTATTTAGAGCTTGCTCATATTTATTATAGCCTAAATAATAAATAATAATTTTCTAAGATTTAAAATCAAATATAAGTGATAGAAACATTTATTGTTGCATTCATGCTGCTGCATTTATTTTTGTATTGCTTGTGATTCAAACAAGAATTTAAATATATTAAATTTCAAATTTGAATCACTTTGTTTGGAGCTCTAGAAAAGTTTTTAGGCCCATAGTTCACTTCCACTCCCTGAACTCTTTCTCGGGTTCGTTTCTGCCCCCTCTACTCTTTCTCCAGTCCGGCCCAACACACCCACGGCCCAGCGCCCCCTCTCTCTCTTTTCACCTCCGCTCGGCCTAGCAACTCGCGCAGCGGCCCAGCTTGGCCCAGCCTGCAGCCGCCCCCGCCTCCCCTCCTTCACTCGCTGACAGCCCGGCCCCACGCGTCAGCCCCTCCCCTCACCTTCCTTCTTCAGCTCCGGTGATGGCGCGCCTGCCGCGGCCGGGCCCGCACGCCGAGGCCGCCCTCCCCCACGCTTACTTAACCTGGACCGCACCCTCGTCCTGCCCATCTCTCCCTTCCACCCGAAACCCTACCGCCGCCGCTTGCCCCTCCGCCAGCGCCGCCATTCTCCGTCGCCCGAGCACCCGCGCCGGCGAACTCGCAGCTCCGGTGCATCTTCGCCCCGGCCCATCCTTGGAGCCGCTTCGCCGCTCCACGAGGACCCCGCCAAGCTGCTCCGAGCCCCTTCCCACGCACCGGAGTCTCCTCGCCGGCACGCACTGACGCCGCCGTCCGCCGCTCGCCGTCGACCCGTCGCTCCACCATCTCTCCGACCGATTCTTCGCGCCAGGAGCATCCTTGGGAGGTAACACGGCTCCCCAGCCCTTCAATTTCAGCTCCTGAGCACCGTAGCTAGGCCTCCCTCGATCGCCGACGATGGCCGTCCGCCGGTCGCCGTCGTTCACCCCTGTCCACTGCACGAAGCACCCCTAGAACTACCCAGTCGCACTCATTGGAGGATCGTAGCTTGAGTTTGGCCTCGCTCCGACGAGCTCTCGCCGCGGCCGAGCGCGCGCCGCGGCGGTCGTCGTCCCGGCGAGGCCTGGCCTCGGGCCGTCCGATCTCAGATCGATGGTCACGATTAGATCGAGCCGATACCCCTTCGCGTTTTAAATCCCAGCCGCCCGATCCAGATCCGACGGCCCACGACACGGGTCAAACCCCGAGTACCCGGTCAGCGCTGGTAGTTTTGCTAAAGTCAGCGCCGGTAGTTTTGCTAAAGAGCCCCTGCACTTTCTGATAATTAACCCGCGGTCCATCCCAGTTCAAAAGTATTTACGGATAGGTCCTGTTTTAATCGTTTAGGCCCCTGATCTTTTTAAAAATAGGACCGCCATCCAGGGCTGGCATATTTGCGCGTTAGCCCTCGGGTTTTAATGCGTAATTATGTTTTAGCCCCTAGTTTTTCGCAAATGAGCCCCTGGAAGTTTCAGAAACTTGCCAGCAAGTCCCTGAACCTTAGAAACGACATAACTTTCACGTTTTAGCTCCAATTTGTGTGATTCTCGCGCTCACGTGTTCGTAGCGAAGCGTAGATTATTTCTAGCTCCTGTTTTTGTACTGTTTTTACTGTTGGTGTACTGTTTCTAATAGAATTAATTTGTTGGCATGTAATGATTGCTTTGGAATGCTTGCGTGATGATCGTGTCCAGTCGGCGAGCCCGTAGCTTTGGACTTCGAGTACGTTGAGGACGTGCCCAGGACTCGCAGCAGCATCCGTACTCCGAGGAAGGCAAGTTATAGCACGGACAATCCTTGCTACCTACTCACTCTTTAAGACACTGTTCATTACACGCGCATGTGTCTAATACTGTTTACCTTTAAGGTCGTACCTAGCATTTATTTCCCTGTCCTTGTATTCCTATGGGTTTTTGCATATGGGTAGTATTTTGCTAGGCGCAACTACTGTCACCTTTATGTAACTGTTAGACATGTATTCATGGTCCACTTCAACCTTAATATAAAAACTTGCTTTTTAGCAACTTGGATCAGGGAGCTGGGGCTTGTGTGTTTTGCCTGGCCCCAGTGTCTCTCCCTAAGGACTGGTTCGTAAAAGCGGCAACCGGGGAGCCTGTCGCCCGCCATGGCTACCGATTCGCCGCGACGAGCCCCTTTGGAGCCAATGGAGCCACATCGAGCACCTCCTCGCCGTGACGAAGCTCCTCGGCCTCGCCCCGACGTCGGATGCCCACCCGAGCCGTTTCCCCACGTGGAGCTCCGAGCCGCCGCCGTTCTTCCCCGTCGTGATTCGCCGCCGCCAGGCTCCCTCCAGCGAAGACCAAGGCGCGCCACGAGCTGCACGTCGCAAGCCCTCCCATCCCGCAGGTCTCCGTCGCCATATCGCCGCCGGAGCAATTCCCGCGAGAAGCCCCCCCGGCGGCTCCCCCTTCGTCGCGGCCAATCCGGCCGAGCCTGTCGTCTCGGCCGCGTAGGCATCCCCACAATCCCCTCGTCGAGCCGCGCCTCGTCGTCGGTCCGCGTCGCCCCACCATCGCCGGAGCCCACCCCACGCAAGCACCCGACAGGACGCCGCTGCTCCGCCGTCCGAATTCCGGCCGATGCCGTCGATCTCCTGCGTCGGTAAGGACACCTACGAGCTTCCCTAGTCCTCCTCTTCCTCCTGCGCTAATCCGCCCCCACCCTAGACCACCAAATCGCCAGCGAGCCAGCGCCGAGCCTGCGCCGGCAAACGTCCCCTCTCCTGCCCGGGAAGGAAGACGGCGTTTGCGATTAGGTCCCCCAGGAATCACATAATCTTTAGTTAAATTCTGTGTCTTGTCAACCCAAATAACCCCCTGCAATTTCAGCAATACCCTCTTCCTAGCACTTTAACCCAGCCCGAGGCCTTTTGCAGATCTAACCCTCATTCTGATTTTCGGGCACTGTTTTGTGTCTCGGGAAACTTCCTAGATAACCCCTCGATCTCTAAATAATCGCAAATAGGTCCCTGAAATCCTGTTTTAGCCGATTGCCGTTTAGCTCCGATTCAATCCGTTTTCGTTGCGCTAGATCATCAACTTAAACTACACGTTAGCACTGTCAATTACTATGTGATCTGTTTCTGAAATTTTATTTAATATTAAGTTGATTAAATATTATCTAAAATGTGTTTTCTTAAATAAAATCTAATTAAGGTTTATACTCCGATTTTTCATATTAATGTTAACCTGATTAATATTAATTTAATTAGTTTTTCTGAATAAAATTAAGTTCCATCTCGGTTTTTATAAAGTGATATTAATTTGATTAATGATTATTTAACTAGCTCTTTCTAAATTAAAAACAATTTAGAGTTAAACTTCGGATTTCATAAATAAATGTTAACATTGATTAATTATAACAAAAGGTGTTTCTCTGAAATAACCTTCACACATTATTTAATTCATTAATATGATTAATATCAACATATATGGTTTTACTTAAATTGAAAAAATTTAGTTTTAACCTTTCATTAAATCAAATCATCTGAAAGTTGTATCTTTTCAACCGTTGCTCCGTTTTCAGCGATTCCTCGCTCACGTGACCATAGAACCAAGACCTATCCTTTAGCGCGCTCTTTAAAAGCTTTTCCTTTGATTGGTGTATTGTTCTTAGTTGTATATTGTTTGTTTGCTTGTTTAGCACGCTGTGCTCGATGATTGTTGCGAGTAGAGGAAGGCCGTTCGAGAGATTTCAAGATCAAGAGCTGAAGACTATGAGTAAATATACTGGATTCGAGGCAAGTTATAGCACGGACAATCCTTGCTACCTACTCACTCTTTTAATACACTGTTCATTTCATACGCATGTGTCTAATATTGTTTACCATTAAGGTTGTACCTAGCATTTATTTTCCCTGTCCTTGTACTTCCTATGGGTTTATGCATATGGGTAGTATTTGCTAGGCGCAACACTGTCACCTTTACTTAATGTTAATATGACTTAATGGTCCACTTCTACCTTAATGTTAAAACTTGCTTTTTAGCAACTTGGATCAGGGAGCTGGGCTTGTGTGTTTTGCCTGGCCCCAGTGTCTCTCCCTAAGGACTGGTTCGTAAAAGCGGCAACCTGGGAGCCTGTCGCCGCCGCCGGAACTATAATGGCTCTGGTCTTGGTTGCAGTAGCTTCTACGTCTCTAGCTAGGCAGTGTTACCGAGTGGCCTACGGCGTTGTGGAGGCAAAGCACGGGTGATTTCGGATTCCACCGAGGACGGTAGCCCCGTCGGCTAGGTCCGTTAGACCCAGTCCCGTGTTGGGAGCCCCGTGAGTGCGGGAGCTCCGCACGTTGCACCATTTCCTTTCTTGTTGGCATGATTTGCCGGTGCGTGGATGCCATTGACCCCTCACGTTGCGCCCTGAGGGTCAGTCAAATCTCCGGTGCCTAGGTTCTCACCACTTTGTAGTCACTCCAGCGGCTACTGTCTTGTTAGGGCGTGTCTTGTGAAAGCCTCGTAGCCGTCCTATGCAGTCACACCTCGGAAGTGTTGATGTGCGTGGTTGTGCGCAAAGTTCCTTTGAACTTTTACGCCTGATTTTTACCATATTTGTATTACTTAACTGTTTAACTTGTATTAATGGTCCACTTCAACTTTAATATTAAAACTTGCTTTTTAGCAACTTGGATCAGTGAGCTGGGGCTTGTGTGTTTTGCCTGGCCCCAGTGTCTCTCCCTAAGGTCTGGTTCGTAAAAGCGGCAACCTGGGAGCCTGTCCCGCCGCCAGAACTATAATTGGCTCTGGTCTTGGTTGAGTAGCTTGTACGTCTCTTCATTAATATTGATTAATATCAACATATATGGTTTTACCTAAATTAAAATAAATATAGTGTATAACCTTTCATTAAATACAAATCATCTGAAAGTTGTATCTTTTCAACCGTTGCTCCGTTTTCAGCGATTCCTGCGCTCACGTGACCATAGAACCAAGCCATATCCTTTAGAGCGCTCTTTAAAATCTTTTCCTTTGATTGGTGTATTGTTCTTAGTTGTATTGTTTGCTTGCTTGTTTAGCTATGAATGTTGCGAGTAGAGGAAGGCCGTTCGAGAGATTTCAAGATCAAGAGCTGAAGACTATGAGTAAATATACTGGATTCGAGGCAAGTTATAGCACGGACAATCCTTGCTACCTACTCACTCATTTAAATCACTGTTCTTTACATACGCATGTGTCTAATACTGTTCGCCTTTAAGGTTGTACCTAGCATTTATTTCCCTGTCCTTGTATTCCTATGGGTTTTTGCATACGGGTAGTATTTTGCTAGGCGCAACTACTGTCACCTTTGCTTAACTGTTAAACTTGTATTAATGGTCCACTTCTACCTTAATGTTAAAACTTGCTTTTTAGCAACTTGGATCAGGGAGCTGGGGCTTGTGTGTTTTGCCTGGCCCCAGTGTCTCTCCCTAAGGACTGGTTCGTAAAAGCGGCAACCTGGGAGCCTGTCGCCGCCGCCGGAACTATAATGGCTCTGGTCTTGGTTGAGTAGCTTGTACGTCTCTAGCTTGGCAGTAGTTACCGTGTGGCCTCCGGCGTTGTGGGAGATACGGCGCTGGGTGACCTCCGATTCCACCGAGGGCGGATTCCGTCAGCTATGCCCCCGTGAGGCACAGTCCCGTGTGGGAGCACCCGCTCAACGGGTTCGCCTGTTCGGCGGGAGCTCCGCACGTTGCGCTTTTACCTTTCCTGCTGGCCGTCGTGCCGCGCATTGGACGCTATCGACCCCCTCGCGGTGGACTCCGTGGGCGTACGTCGATTTCGGTGCCTAAGGACTCACCACCTTGTAGTACTCCAGCGGCTACTGTCTTGTTAGGGTGTCTTGTGAAAGCCTCGTAGCGTCCCTATGCAGTCACACCTCGGAAGTGTTGATTTGCGTGGTTGGGTGCAAAGTTCTTTTGAACTTTTACGCGACTGGTGGGTAAAGGGCGAAACCTCTGCAGAGTGTACGATCTATCATGATAGCCCGGCTCAGGGTCACGAGCGGCCTGGATCCTTTTATGATTAGAAGATGATATTTATTACTGCTTAATGTTGACTTACATTAATTAATTTGGGATACAACTGGGATTCATCTAATGTTGGAGTTATGATTAAAATGAACCAACTAAAAGTGCTAATGCAGTTAAGCCAGTGTCAAGCCTCTTTTGCCTTATCACCCGTGCTATACTTGCTAAGTAAATCTGTTACATACACTTGTTGTTATTATTATTTTTGGGCAAAATCCTGGATGGGTAACAGATTGGAGTCAGGCTGATTATGCTGTGGAGTTTCCAGAGGACTTGCCTTACTTCAGAGCTCGCGTTCTCCCAGTCAGAGTCCCGGTGGGATTGCGGCTACGCTAGAGAGATGTATTAGTGTTCCGCTGTCCATGTTGTTATTTCTGAAGCACTCTGATGTAATCGCTACCATATGATGAGAATAAAGCATTGAACTCTGATTTTTACCATATTTGTTCGCTATATGTGTCTGTGGACTTCCTGGGCACACATATGGCCACATTCGGGTTTTGTGTAAATCCGGGTGTGACACGTGCTCGGGGGTTGGGCGCCGGAAAATAACTCGGCGCGTTCCAAGAGAACCAAGCCAAGTCCCTCGCATGCTTGGGGGCTGGGCGTCGGAAGATGACTCGGCGCGTTCCAAGGGAACCAGGCCAAGTCCCTCGCATGCTCGGGGGCTGTGCGCCGGAAAATAAATCGGCGCATTCCCAGAGAACCAGGCCAAGTCGCTCGCATGATCGGGGGCTGGGCGCCGGAAGACGACTCGGTGCGTTCCAAGGGAACCAGGCCAAGTCCCTCGCATGCTCGGGGGCTGGGCGCCGGAAGATAACTCGGCGCGTTCCAAGAGAACCAGGCCAAGTCCCTCGCATGCTCGGGGGCTAGGCGCCGGAAAATAACTCGGCGCGTTCCAAGAGAACCAGGCCAAGTCCCTCGCATGCTCGGGGGCTGGGCGCCGGAAGATGACTCGACCAAGACCAGAGCCATTATAGTTCCGGCGGCGGCGACAGGCTCCCAGGTTGCCGCTTTTACGAACCAGTCCTTAGGGAGAGACACTGGGGCCAGGCAAAACACACAAGCCCCAGCCCCCTGATCCAAGTTGCTAAAACAAAAGCAAGTTTTAACATTAAGGTTAAGTGGACCATTAATACAAGTTTAACAGTTAAGTAAAAGTGACAGTAGTTGCGCCTAGCAAAATACTACCCGTATGCAAAAACCCATAGGAATACAAGGACAGGGAAATAAATGCTAGGAATAACCTTAATGGTAAGCAAATTTAGACACATGCGTATGTAATGAACAGTGTATTAAAAGAGTGAGTAGGTAGCAAGGACTGTCCGTGCTATAACTTGCCTTCCTCGGAGTACGGCTACTGCTGCGAGTCCTGCTCTGGCACGTCCTCAACGTACTCGAAGTCCAACGCTACGGGCTCACCGACTGGACACGATCATCACGCACGCATTCCAAAGCAATCATTACATGCAAACAAATTAAATCTATTAGAACAGTACACCAAACAGTAAAAACAGTACAAATGTCTCTCACCTTGGAAATGATGAATAGTTGCTCC
>OAMR01001205.1:55734-67708 GCA_900205405.1 Echinochloa crus-galli
AGGTGAGATGGTTAGGTGGGTGCGCGCGAGCCAGAGCGCTGGTGAGGTCCACGAGCTTCTTCTTATACGCCCTGTACGCCTCATTCATGGCGTCCGCGGCCGCGACTTCTTCTTCCCCGTCGCGACCGCCGCCACCGCTGCAGAACTTCCTCCTCTCCAGCTCAATGCCCGAGTGCCACTACGGGAAATCCCGTATATGCCGAGTGTCTACCCCTTTGCCGAGTGTTTTTTTACGGACACTCGGCAAACAACATCTTTGCCGAGTGCAAAATAAAAAACACTCGGCAAAAAAAATACACTCGGCAAAAAGGTGTATGCCGAGTGTCCAACAAAAAACACTCGGCAAAGATTATATTTGCCGAGTGTTTTTTATATGACACTCGGCAAATATCTCTATCAGGATGTGTTGAGTGTTTTTAAGACTAGAAGAGGAAAAAAATATTTTTTTGCTGAGTCTTTGCCGAGTGTCGAAAGAAATACATTAAATGTGAGATAGGTAGCAAGGATTGTCCGTGCTATAACTTGCCTTCCTCGGCGTAAGGCTGCTGCTGAAACTCCTGCTCCGGCACGTCCTCAACGTACTCGAAGTCCAACGCTACGGGCTCACCGACTGGACACGATCATCACGCACGCATTCCAATACAATCATTACATACAAACAAAAGTATTCTATTAGAAACAGTACACCAACAGTATAAACAGTACAAAAACAGGAGCTAGAAATGATCTACGCTTCGCTACGAACACATGAGCGCGAAAATCACGCAAATCGGAGCTAAAACGTGAAAGTTATAGTGTTTCTAAGGTTCGGGGGCTTGCTGGCAAAGTTTTACAATTTCCAGGGGCTAAAACGAATAAAACAGGACCTAAATGTAATTATTTTTGAATTAACATGGACCGCGGGTTAATTTGCGAAAAGGACAGGGGCTCTTTAGCAATTGTGCCAACGCTGACCGGTAAGCTCCAAGTTTGACTTGGAACGGGGACGCGTGGCGGCCGTCCGATCTAGATCTAATCGCTAGGATGGCTCGGGAGGGTGTGTTCGCCGGCGGCGACCTAGGGACGTGGCGGCGCTGGCGATAGCTCGCCGAGGAGGGGCGTTCTCACACTGCAGAGCCCCTTTGGCCACGGGGTTTGGTCCTACACGACCGGGGAGAACTAACGAGCATGCTGGTGGGGCTCAAGTCGAGGATTGGGGCACCGAGGCGGCGGCCGACGAGGGCCGGCGGCCGGCGGCTCAGGTGGACGGAGTCGGCGCAGTTTAGGGGCACGGATTGGTCAATTGGTGGGGTGGAGGGGATCCTTACCTCGCTGCGAGGTAGCTCGAGGTGTCGAGGGGCTCGGAGTGGCGCCGGAGATGGAGTTCGGCGGCGTCCTGAGCTCGGCGGGAACAGGGGGTCGGCGGCGAGGGGCACACGCGGTGGAGGCGCTCCGGCGTTGATTCAGCGACGAGAGGTGGCGGAGTAGACGCGGCTCGGCGCGCTGGTCCTCGTGGCGGTGCTGGTTTGCCCCGACCGATAACCGCGGCGGCCAATCGGAGCGGCAAGCTCCGCGGCGGCGCTCGGATGGCGGCGACAGTGGCGCAGAGAGGAGAAGGCGGCGCTAGGGTTGGGGCGACGGGGGTGAGGGGAGCGGGACGAGGGCGCGGCCCCGATTAAGTAAGCGCGGGGAGGGCGGCCTCGGCGTGCGGGCCCTGCCGCGGCAGACGCGCGGACTTATTTGCAATTACTTTTGAATTAAAATGGACCGCGGGTTAATTTGGAAAAAATTGGAGGGTTCTTTGGCAAAACCGCCCGGCTGACCGGGGTTTGACGGTACTCTGACTCGGTCAGATCATCAGCGGCCGTAGGATCTACATCGGACGGCGGGTTCATCGGGGGGGGTTTGGTCGCCGGCCGGGAGAGGGTCCGCGGCGGCGCCGCTCGGGTTACGGCCGAGGCTCGCCGGAGACGCGCCTAACTTGGGCTGTGGGCCTCCATTTCCCACGGGATTTGGTCCTACGGCTTCAGCGAGGAGTGGCGAGCTCACCTGAGGGGTCCTATTCGCCGGACGAGTGGTGGGGACGGCGCCGACGACGAGCGGGCGGCGGCTCGGTGTGCGAACGCGCGAGAATCCTTGGGCGCAGGAGCAGCAATGCGGGGCTCGGCGTGTCCTGGAGGTGCGTGGTGCCGTTCCGAGGTCCAGCAGGGGCGGAGGAGCGCCGGAGCGGGGTGACGACGGCAGCCCGCGGAGCTCGGAGGTGGGCGGCGTCAATGGCGGCGGTGCGGACAGGTGGAGGCGTTGCGGGCTCGGGATTCGCTCAAGGGAGATGAGTGAGGGTTCGGGCGGGGTACATGTAGTGGCCAAGGGCCCTCGGTGTGCGGCCCACGTCGAATCGCGCGGTGACCGGCGGCGGGGCTCCGCCTTCCATAGAGGGATGGCGCCTTCCAAGTGGGAGACAGCACGGATGGAAGGGAACGGGTACGGGAAGGTGCGGGGAAGGTTCCCAAGGGCCCACTGGGCGCGGGCGGGTCAGGGTGGCCGGCAATCGCGCGCTGGTTTGGCGCCGGGGAGAGGAGGGGAAGCTCGGCGGGAGGAAGAAGAAAGGAAAGGTGGGGGGGCGCTGACGCGCCGCGGGCCCGGCGTGCCAGAGAGAGGGAGAGAGGAGGAGGGGGTGTGGGCCGGCTGGGCCGCGCTGGGCCGAGCGGAGAGAGGGGGAGATGGAGTGGGCTGCGAGACGGAAAAAGAGAGAGGGAGTTGGGCCGGACCGGGGGAGAACTAAAGGGGTAAAAGTGGACCCGACGAAGAGTTCAGGGAGGTGAAGTGAACTATGGACCTAATAACTTTTCTAGAGCTCCAAACAAAGTGATTCAAATTTGAATTTAAATAAATTTAAATTCTTGTTTGAATCACAAGCAATACAAAAATAAATGCAGCAGCATGAATGAAACAATAAATGTTTCTATTACTTATATTTGATTTTAAATTTTAGAAAATTATTATTTAGCCTTTATAAAATAGGTGATAGCAATAAATAATTAATTAAATGCCAAAAATTTTAAATTTGAGCATTTTTGGGTGTTACACCCTCGCATGCTCGGGGGCTGGGCACCGGAAGATGACTCGGCGCGTTCCAAGGGAACCAGGCCAAGTCCCTCGCATGCTCGGGGGCTGGGCACCGGAAGATGACTCGGCGCGTTCCAAGGGAACCAGGCCAAGTCCCTCGCATGCTCGGGGGCTGGGCACCGAAAAATAACTCAGCTCGTTCCAAGAGAACCAGGCCAAGTCCCTCGCATGCTCGGGGGCTGGGCGCCGGAAGATGACTCGGCGCGTTCCAAGGGAACCAGGCCAAGTCCCT
Source organism: Echinochloa crus-galli (assembly GCA_900205405.1). Taxonomy (NCBI): domain Eukaryota; kingdom Viridiplantae; phylum Streptophyta; class Magnoliopsida; order Poales; family Poaceae; genus Echinochloa; species Echinochloa crus-galli. The sequence continues at coordinate 59,072 of OAMR01001205.1, forward strand.
CGCATGCTCAGGGGCTGGGCGCCGGAAGACGACTCGGCGCGTTCCAAGGGAACCAGGCACAGTCCCTCGCATGCTCGGGGGCTGGGCGCCGGAAGATGACTCGGCGCGTTCCAAGGGAACCAAGCCAAGTCCCTCGCATGCTCGGGGGCTGGGCGCCGGAAGATGACTCGGCGCGTTCCAAGGGAACCAGGCCAAGTCCCTCGCATTCTCGGGGGCTGGGCGCCGGAAGACGACTCGACGCGTTCCATGGGAACCAGGCCAAGTCCCTCGCATGCTTGGGGGCTGGGCGCCGGAAAAGACCTCGGCGCGTTCCAAGAGAACCAGGCCAAGTGTCACACCCGGATTTACTCAAAACCCGAATGTGGCCATATGTGTGCCCAGGAAGTCCACAGACACATATAGCGAACAAATATGGTAAAAATCAGAGTACAATGCTTTATTAATCTCATAAAGTAGCGGGTACATCAGAGTTTTGCATAAATCAAATACATGGACAGCGGAAGACTAATACATCTCTCTAAGCGTAGCCGCAATCCCACAGGGACTCTGACTGGGAGAACGCCAACTCAGAAGTACGGCAAATCCTCGGGAAACTCCACAGCATAATCAGCCTGACTCCAATCTGTTACCCGTCCGGGATTTTGCCCAAAAATGATAATAATAGCAAGTGTAAGTAACAGAATTACTTAGCAAGTATAGCACGGGGGATGAGGCAAAGAAGGCTTGACACTGGCTTAACTGCATTAGCACTTTTAGTTGGTTCGTTTTAATCGTAATTACTACTTTAGATGAATCCCAGTTGTAACCCAAATTAATTAATAAGATAATCATCTTCTAATCATAAAAGGATCCAGGCCGCTCGTGACCCTGAGCAAGGCTATCATGATAGATCGTACACTCTGCAGAGGTTTCGCCCTTTACCCACCAGTCGCGTAAAAGTTCAAAGGAACTTTGCACCCAACCACGCACATCAACACTTCCGAGGTGTGACTGCATAGGGACGCTACGAGGCTTTCACAAGACACCCTAACAAGTCAGTAGCCGCTGGAGTACTATACGGCGGTGAAAACTTAGGCACCGAGATCGACGTACGCCCACGGAATCACACCGTGAGGGGGTCGATGGCGTCCGGAGCGCGGGTATCGCACCCATACTGCGCAACGTGCAGAGTTCTCAATCGCTGAGACTCCCGTCCGGAGCGCGGGTATCGCACCCAATACTGCGCAACGTGCAGAGTTCTCAATCGCTGAGACTCCTACACGGGACTGGGTCTAACGGGACCTAGCCGACGGATCTCCCGCCTCGGTGGAATCGGAGAACACCCAGCACCGTACCTCCCACAACGCCGTTGGCCCTCGGTAACCACTGCCAAGCTAGAGACGTACAAGCTACTTGACCAAGACCAGAGCCATTATAGTTCCGGCAGTGGCGACAGGCTCCTGGGTTGCCGCTTTAAGAACCGGTCCTTAGAGGGAGACACTAGAGCAAAGCACACAGCACATGCTACTAGCTCCCTAATCCATGTTGCTAAAAAGCAAGTTTTAACGTTAAAGTTGAAGTGGACCATTAATGCAAATTTAGCAGTTAAATAAAGGTGACAGTAGTAGCGCCCAGCAAAATTCTACCCATATGCAATAACCCATAGGAATACAAGGACAGGGAAATAAATACTAGGTACAACCTTAAAGGTAAACAATATTAGACGCATGCGTATGCAATGAACAGTGCATTAAAAGAGTGAGTAGGTAGCAAGGATTGTCCGTGCTATAACTTGCCTTCCTCGGAGTACGGCTGCTGCTGCGAGTCCTGCTCCGGCACGTCCTCAACGCACTCGAAGTCCAAAGCTACGGGCTCGCCGACTGGACATGATCATCACGCACGCAACCAAAGCAATCATTACATGCAAACACAATTAATTCTATTAGAACAGTACACCAAACAGTGAAAACAGTACAAAAACAGGAGCTAGAAATAATCTACGCTTCGCTACGAACACATGAGCGCGAAAATCACGCAAAACGGATAAAAACAGGAGCTAGAAATATTCTACGCTTCGCTACGAACACGTGAGCGCGAGAATCACACTAATCGGAGCTAAAACGTGAAAGTTATCGCGTTTCTAAGGTTCAGGGACTTGCTGGCAAGTTTCTGAAGCTTCCAGGGGCTTATGTGTGAAAAACCGAGGGCCTATACGTAATTTCGTATTAAAACAGGAGGGCTAACGTGCAAAAACACAAGGGCTGGACCGCGGGTTCAATTTTTAAAAAGGGCAGGGGCTTAAACGAATAAAACAGGACCTATTTGTAATTATTTTTGAACTGGCCTGGACTGCGGGTTGATTTGCGAAAAGGACAGGGGCTCTTTAACAAAAGTGCCTCGGCGAGCCGGTATGCGCCCGTCGGATCTGATTCGGACGGCTGGGATTAGAAACACGAAGGGGTATGGCTGATCTAATCTGGGCGGTCGATCTCGGATCGGACGGCTCTGATCGCCCGGCTCGCCGGGGACGAAGAAGATGCGGCGGCGCCGCTCGGCCGAGACCGGGGCTCGCCGGAGTTGGCCATATCTCGCGCTACAAGGCTCGGCTTTCGACGAGATCTAGCCCTACAGGCTCAGGAAGTCATGGCGAATTGATCTAGGGGGTTCAAGTCGCGCGTCGGCCGGCGTAGCGTGCCGACGACGACGAGCGGCGGAGCGGAGCTCCGGTGTAGTGCGGGGAGTGAGTTTCGGGGATCCCTAGGTCGAATTTTTGGCTCTGGAGCACCAGGGGAAGATGGCTAGTGCTAAAGTGGGGTTCAAGTGAAGCTTCGGGTAGTGTAGCGACCTGACAACGACGGCCGGCGGTCGGCCGACGAAGGTGATTGCGGGGAGTGCTACTATGGCACGCTACAGCTCAAATTGAAGGGGTATAAGGACTTGTTACCTTCGGAGGAAGGGCTGGATGCAAGGAATCGACCGGAGATGGCTCGGTCGATAGGAACGGCGGCGACCCCTCCGCGGCGGCGCTGTGGACGTCAGGGAGATGTCAGCTGTGATTGAGGCATAAAAAGTGGTCGAGAGGTGCTTGGGAAGCTTCAATACCTCCTGGCGAGCAGCTCGGTGGCGTTGGCCGACCGGGAGACACGCCGGAGCAGCCTGGCGGTGTGCGGCGGCGCTGCACAAGTTCGGCGGCGCGTGGACAGGGCGGTGGGGTGGCTCGGGTGGACTTGATGTGCAATGGCGAGGTCAGGGACAGCTCAAGAGTGCTCATGCGCCTTAAGAAGGAGTTTGGGAAGGCTCAGGGCGACGGGAACGCGTTTGCCGGCATTTATGGAAGGTCCGCGGTGGCGGCGGGTGCTTTCCAAGCCGGGTGAGCTTGGTTTCCTTACTGGGGACGGGTGAAAAAAGAAAAGGGAGATGCACGAAGTTTCGAGGAAGCTGCTTGGGGCAATTGGGGTGTTTGGTATGGAAGGCGTGCGCGGGAATGGCGCGGCGAGCTCGGGCAGCGAGTGCGGGGCGCGCGGCTGCGGTGTCGCGCGGAGAAAGGGGGTGGGGGCGTGTCGGCTGGGCCAGGGAGGTGCGGGTTGGTGGGGCACACGATCCGGGCTTGGTCCTGGGACGGCGGTGCGGTCGTCGGCGGGGATGGCCGGCGCTGCTGCTCGGGCCGGGAGGAGGAAGAAGACGGGAGGTGGGAGATGACAGGCGGGGCCGGGCTGTCAGTGGGGGGAGTATTTTGGGTGTTACAAACCTACCCCCCTTAGGGTGAATCTCGTCCTCGAGATTCGGATGTGGATGTGAAGAGTTGTGGATAAGCGGCCTTGAGGTCTTCCTCTCTTTCCCAGGTCGCTTCATCCTCTGAACATCGGCTCCATTGAACCTTGCACATCCGGATGACCCTGTTTCTTGTCACCCTCTCAGACTCCTCTAGAATCTTGACTGGATGCTCCTCATAGGTGAGATCCCCTTGCACACTCAGCCCTTCTATCGGGATCACCTTCTCAGACTCTTCAGGTACCCGCAAACATTTCTTCAGCTGAGACACATGGAACACATCGTGTACTCCGGCCAGTTTCTCAGGTAACTCTAGCCGGTATGCCACTTCGCCCATCCGTTCCAATATCTTGAAGGGTCCAATGAAACGAGGTGCCAGCTTGCCCTTGACATTGAACCTCTTCACACCTCTCATCGGTGACACCTTGAGATACACAAAGTCATCAACCTTGAAGTTGAGATCCCTCCGTCTGACATCGGCATAACTTTTCTGTCGGGACTGGGCCACCTTCAGATTCTCTCTGATCACCTGCACCTGCCGCTCTGCATCTCTGAGTATCTCCGGACCAAAGACCTGACTCTCTCCAGTCTGATTCCAGAACAATGGGGTCCGGCACTTCCTGCCATACAATGCCTCGAACGGTGCCATCTGCAGACTCTTCTGGTAGCTGTTATTGTAGGAGAACTCTGCATACGGCAAACTCTTATCCCAGCTGACTCCATACTGCAATGCACAAGCCCTCAACATATCCTCTAGTATCTGGTTGGTCCGCTCTGTCTGACCATCTGTCTGCGGGTGATAAGCTGAGCTGAAGTGCAGCTTCGTGTCCATGGACTCATGTAACTTCCGCCAGAAGTGTGAGGTGAACTGAGTACCACGATCTGACATAATCTTCTTCAGCACCCCGTGTAAGCACACAATCCGCTCCATGTACAACTCTGCTAGTCTGGTGCCTGTGTAGGTGGTCTTTACTGGCAGAAAGTGGGCCACCTTCGTCAGACGATCAACAATAACCCAAATAGAGTCAAATCCTCTCTGAGTGCGGGGCAGACCAGTGATGAAGTCCATGCCAACTTCTTCCCATTTCCACTCTGGGATCTTCAACGGCTGTAGCAATCCAGCTGGCCTCTGATGTTCTACCTTGACCCGCTGACATGTGTCGCACAATGCCACGTGAGTCGCCACATCACGTTTCAATCCGTACCACCAGAATCTCTCCTTGATGTCCTGATACATCTTAGTGCTGCCTGGGTGGATCGAATAAGCTGAGTCATGTGCCTCTCTCAGAATCATCTCTCTGATCTGCGCTATGTCCGACACACATATCCTCTTTCCATGCCACAGAGTTCCCTGATCATCAACTCGGAATCCAGGGGCCTTTCCCAGTGCAACATTCCCCACAATCTATCTGATCTTCTCATCTTGCAGCTGTCCTCTCCGGATCTCCTGCTCGAGTGTGGGCTCCACTGCCATCTCTGTGATGCTGGTGACTAATCCCAGACTCATCTTCTCAAGCTCTCGGCTGAGTTCTTCCGGCAAACAGTGACCAGTTATCCTGTTCACATAACTTCTCCTGCTCAGAGCATCTGCCACCAAGTTGGCCTTCCCTGGGTGATAGTGGATCTCCAGATCATAGTCCTTGATCAGCTCTAACCATCTGCGCTGTCTCATGTTCAGATCTGACTGAGTGAAGACATACTTGAGGCTCTTATGATCAGTGTAGATGTCACATCTGTGCCCAATCAAGTAGTGTCTCCAGATCTTCAGGGAATGTACAACAGCTGCCAACTCCAAGTCGTGCGTCGGGTAGTTCTGCTCATGCTTCCTCAGCTGCCTGGACGCATACGACACGACTCTGCCCTCCTGCATAAGGACGCAACCCAGTCCTAGACGGGATGCATCGCAGTAGATGGAGAAACTCTTAGCCAAATCTGGCAATACTAGCACTGGGGTTGTAGTCAACCTCTTCTTCAACTCTTTGAAGCTGACCTGGCACGCCTCTGTCCACACAAACGCGGCATTCTTCTCTAGCAAAGCAGTCAGCGGCTTGGCAATCTTGGAGAATCCTTCAATGAACCGTCTGTAGTATCCGGCCATCCCAAGGAAACTCCTGATCTCGCTCACATCCCGTGGCGGATTCCAGCTCAACACTTCAGGGAACACATCCGGGAACTGGCTCACCACTCTGATATCTTCGGTTGTCGTCCCTTCAGCTCGATTGGCTTGGCCTTGCTCTGAGGAACTGGCTGCCTGATACTCCACCTTGTCACCGGACTCTGCTGTCAGCTGGATGGTCCTCGTAGCACACCGGATCACTGCATCATATCTGGTCATCCAGCTCATACCCAGGATCAAATCAAATCCAAGGGTCTCCAAGACTATCGGACCTGCCTTGAATTCTACCCCCCTTATTATGATGGGAACATGGGGGCACCGTAGAGTGGCCCGCTGTTCACCCCCTAGTGAGCTTACTAGCATAGTGTTCATCATGGGTTTCAGGGCTATTAAGTTCCTCTTCACAAAGGCAGCAGAAATGAAAGCGTGCGAAGCTCCAGAAACAGTGGCGCGGGTCGAATTGACGAGGAACGTACCCACGATGACAACAGTAGCTGTCTCTGCTATCTCTGCACTGGTGTGGTTGAGCTTGCCCCGGACGGGAGTCTGCGGAACACGACCTCCCTGCTGCTGACCCTGCGGCTGCCCAACTCTCTGAGCGCAAGTGCTGATCAGTACACTACCAGCCGTGCTGCTGCTATATATATAGAGCTGCATGCAACCAATAGCAACATGCAACTCCAATAAGGCAAGAACAAGCTCGTCCAAACGAAGATTCCAAAAAAATGGCTTTAGCAGCTCTGGCCATCTTGTGCTTCCTGTTCGGCAACGCCTTCCTCCCTTCGTCAGCTTCCCCCGATGACTTACTCCAATGCCTCTCATCATCCATACCAACCGAGCTCGTGTACCAACAGAGCTCGAGCAGCTTCATGTCGGTGCTGCAGTCCTCGATCCAGAACCCCAAGTTCCTGACCAACACCACGGTGCGGCCGCTGTGCATCGTCACGGCGTCCGGCGTCCCGCACATCCAGGCCGCCGTGCGCTGCGGCCGCGCCCACGGCGTGCGCCTCCGCGTGCGCAGCGGCGGGCACGACTACGAGGGCCTCTCCTACCGCTCCGTCCTGCCCGAGGCGTTCGCGGTGCTCGACCTGTCCAAGCTCCGCGCCATGCGCGTCGTCCCCGGCGAGGCCGCCGCGTGGGTCGACGCCGGCGCGACGCTCGGCGAGCTCTACCACGCCGTCGGCACCCGGAAGCCCGGGTTCCTGTTCCCCGGTGGCGCGTGCCCGACGGTCGGCGTGAGCTGCTTCCTCAGCGGCGGCGGCATCGGCCTCATGACGCGCAGGCACGGCGTCGGCGGCGACAACGTCCTGGACGCCAGGATCGTGACCGCCGCCGCCGCCGGCGACGTCCTCGACCGCGCCGCCATGGGGGAGGACCTCTTCTGGGCGATCCGCGGTCCCGCGTCCCGCCGGCGGTGACGGTGGCCAACATTTCCCGGACCATGGAGCAGGACGCCGGCGGCCTCCTCGCGAAATGAGAGGCCACCATCCTCTCCCCCTCCCTCCCCGACGTCCTCACCATCCGCGTCGTCCTGCAAGACAACCACGCCCTGTTCCAGGCCCTCTACCTCGGGCCGTGCTCCGACCTCGTCGCGACGGCGCGCCGCGTGTTCCCGGAGCTCGACCTGGGTGCGCGCCATGGCGTTCGTCCACCTCGGCGACTCCACGGCGGCGGCGGTGGAGGCGCTCCTCCGCCGGACCAACAACCTGGGCACCTACACCAAGAGCAAGTCCGACTACGTGCGCCGCACCGTCGGGAGGGACGGGTGGGACGGCCTGTTCCGGCGGTGGCTCGCCGGCAACGGCAACGGGCTGGTGATCCTGGAGCCGCACGGCGGGGCGGTGGGCGGCGGCAACACGAGGTCCTCGTCGCCGTACCCGCACCGCCGGGGCGTGCTGTTCAACGTGCAGTACGGGTGCATGTGGTGGGGCGAGGCGAACGGGACGGCGGCGGCGGCGGCGGTTTGGTGGCTGGACGGGCTGTACGGGTTCATGGCGCAGTACGCGAGCAGCAACCCCAGGGAGGCGTTCGCCAACTACAGGGACTTGGACCTCGGGCAGAACGTGGTCGGGAGGGACGGCGTGTCGTCGTACCGGAGAGGGAGGGTGTGGGGGGAGAGGTATTTCATGGGGAACTACCGGCGGCTGGCGGCGGTCAAGGCGGCGGTGGATCCAACCGACTACTTTAGGAATGAGCAGAGCATCCCGTCACTGCCAAAGTCTTAAGACATTGTTTAGGCCTTAAGAGTTGGATCCTGACCAATTCCGTATGGATTGTTGGTAGACACTAGGCTACGGCAAAGCCTACATTTTGCATGGGTAGATAGGATTTGTGGAGGGTCTACGCTATGGTGTGCTTTAATTTATGAAAACGATCGATGTGCTCGTGAAAGTCCAAGGCTATCCGCATTCGTTATACTCCAAACACATCCTTTAAAAGGAATATTCCGTCCTGATCATCGAGAATTTACAGTACAGTTTCATTTTCTCCGCACTCATCATACTCAAACTTCACTCTCTATACCAACTACCAACCCATGGGACCTACATCATATAATTTTTTTTAACACTCTCTCATCCCTCCCCTCCTCTCTTTCTCTCTCTCCCTCCCTTCCCTCCCCCGCCGCATCCCATTCCCCTCCCTCTCCCCGCCGGCCCCTCTCCTCCAATCCGCCTCGGTGTGGGCCAGGCGCGGTGCGGCGCCGGCCGGCCAAGCGGGGCGACGGGCCAGGCAAGGCGGGCGGAGCCGCGGGGGAGGCGCGGCGGCGGCAA
>OAMR01001205.1:69835-87843 GCA_900205405.1 Echinochloa crus-galli
ATCCCATTCCCCTCCCCCTCCCCGACGCCACTCCCCCCTCCTCCCCCACTGCCGCTCCTCTCTCTCTCTCTCCTGAAGCTTGGCGAGCTCGGCGAGGGAGGAGCTCGGTGAAGCTCGGTGAGCGCCAAACAAGGAGCTCTCTGAAGCTTGGCGAGCGCCAGCTGTTGTTTGAGCCTTCGAGGTGAGGGCGGTGCCGACGAGGAGGCAAGGGGCCGAGCGGCCAGCGGCGACGGGCGGCAAAGGGCCGAGACGGAGGCGGAGCGCGTCGCCGCGGCGGCGGCGCCGCATCGAGGTCGCCGCCGCGCGCTCGTGGCCGAAACCCACGGCCGTGGTTGTCGTCGACCTCGTCCTCCGCGTCGACGCGGAGCTCGCCGTCGACTTCGTGGCTCCGCGCCGGCGGCTTCGAGCGGGGGCGGCTCCGCGGCCCAAACGCGGGGTGGCGGCCGCGGGGAAGGGCCGTCGAGGAGAGCGCGTCGAGGAGCGCGCATGAGAGCGGCGGTGGCTGGACGCGAGTGCGGCGGCGAATGGCCGGGCGGCCGCGGACGGGCGGCGGCGGGGTCGCGTGGGCAGCGGCGGCGCGGTGTGGACGCGCTTGGAGGGTGACCGCCGGAGCGCGGCGGGGCGGACGGCGGTGGCTCCGTGTGGCGGCGGGCCGTGCGGCAGCGCGGTGGAAGCCCATGAGCCGCGCGACGACGCTAGGGGACGCGAGGAGACCGGCGGTGGTGCTGTGCGCGGCGAATCGAGCGGCGGCGGCGGACTGCGGGCCCTGCGGATGCGCCCCGACAGAGGAGCAAGCTGCTGTTCGCCGTCGAGCTGCCGGGCGGCGGCGCCGCGGAGCAGGCGAGGAGCAGCGGCAGCGGCGTGGGGCGGGCTGGCAACGGGGAGGACGGCGGAGGCGTGGGCATGCGGCGGTGTGGGGCGGTGCCGCGAACCCGTGGCCTCCCCGGCGGCGGCGAGCAGCGCGGTGGACGGCGGCGGGCAGAGCTGCGCTCGGTGGGCGGAGGCAGGAAGAGCGGCGCGCGGTTGGGATGTGCGTGGGCCCCGCGCCACGTCGGCGCGTGCAGTACCATCACTATTGCGCTTTATTTGCCGTGAACGGAAGCATTGCGTACCCTTTTGCGTAGGCGCTGCAGGCAAATAAACGCCAAACGCATACGCCATAGCGTTTGGCGTTTCTCTTGCGTACGCCGCTGCGGTCAGCCTAACAGGGCGAGAGGGTGAATTAGACATTCTTAGAGCCTTAGCTTAAGGCTCTTAATACTTTGTATATATAAATATGCACAAGATCATGCTATATAGATATGCATGTATTAAGGTTAATGTAGTGAGAAAACAATCACCCATATATAACTCTGGAACCTCTCTACTAATCCACGGCTTATACTTTGGCAATCATGGCATTAAATGTCATGTATACTTATTGTTTAGAGAATTTGCCTTGGCAAGCATTTCATTAAGAGAATTTTTACAACAAGAAACAACGCCACACTCCTACAACTAAACAAGCAAGGAAACTAGCAATGTGACACTATGAAAAGCGACAACTCCATCGTCACTGCCTTGATCCAGCAAATATGCCTCCTCCATGATACTACTGATAATGCTCCGCACTGAGTCCGTCTATCCCCCTGAAGATCGTCTGATTACACTGCAACCAGATATTGCGTACAATTAGTAACGAGAGTATCGAACGCTTTCCGATCTGCCTTTACGACCAACTTCCATGACAGGAGCCACTAGTTTAGTAGTAACACCTCGGGAGGTGGCATCAGAGTTGGATGGCCCGGCTCGCGTGGTAGCTTAAATGAGCACTCCCTGTTGAACACACTGTTAGACTATTAGGATCACTAGCCACATATCTAGATGGAAAATCAACTTGTATATTCATGACTTGGCGTACCTTTCACCTTTGCTTGTTGATGTTGGTGTTCGCGGCGGTATTGATGGCGACGACGAGGCTATTGCGGCGTGGTGGTGCATCCTATTGCTGGCAGCGCTCCCTCGATCGGTAGGGTTAGGTAGTGGAGGTGGTGGCGGCAGCGAGTGCGGTGAACCTCGTAACCCTAAATGTTGGTCCCCAGCTCCTCTTTTATGTGCACTGCGCGACAGGGCCACCAGCCTACTTGGGCTAGACGCGCCCCCGATTAGGGCGTGGGTCAAGGGCCCAATGGGCCATTGGGTCCATTGCTAGAGATCAACAATCTACCACACGCATCCAAGGAGGAGGTGGTCTACCATTTCCAATGTCATGTACTCCCTCCGTTCTAAAGTTCTATTCGTTGTTGACTTTTCTCATAATGTTAAACCATTCGTCTTATTTAAAAAATTTGTCCGAATATGCGAAAAATAAGTCATACCTAAAGTATATGTGATGATAAAGTAAGCCACAAATAAAAGAAATGACACTTGCAAAAAATTTTGAATAAAACGAATGGTCAAACATTACGTAAAAAGTTAACAACGAATAGTAATTTGGAACGAAGGTAGTATACCATCGTAAATACCGCATTATCCTGCATACATGGGCATGCCAAATGATGGCGCATGTAGAATATGTGCACGCCCAACTATTCCACGTCTTGATCCCTTAAAGTGTAATTTTCAGCATACTATCACTTTATTTTCCTTGCCCTTTTTTCGTTCCAAAACTCTTATGTTTAATATTTGCTTTCTGTTAACAGGCATATAGAATGACCCAAATGCCCATAAGCACACCATCCCTTCGACTTGTGTTCCTACTGCCCCCTCCAGCTTACCAGGCTACCGCCAGCCACCGCCGCCTGCCCACGCGCACCGACTAGCTGGGCACAGCGCAGAAGATGTGCAGCGGGCAAGCGGGATCCGCCGTTTGCGTGGGGATTCCGCATCTGGGCTATGGAGAGTCTAGTGTTTTGGCTGGTGCTAACAGGAGATTTGTTTTCTCCAATATCACTACTACAAAAACTATTTCTAGAAGCGGCATCTTTTTTTCTAGAAGCGGACCAAAATGTGGCTCGTGTCTAAAAACCCTCATATGCACTATAGCGATTCACCCGCACCTACAAATTGATTTATAGACACGAGCAATGACAGCACCGGCGCTTGAAAGGTCTCAATTTTTAGGTGCGGCTAATGCGATCACCCGTTGCTATAAATGAGATTTTTAGGGACGGGTGGTGCCATCACCCGCCCCTAAAAAGATGGACAATTTCTAGGAGCGGGTGATGGCATCACCCGCTCCCGAAAATGATTTTTAGGGGCGGGTGAAGGTGTGGCCCGCCCCTAGAGATTTTCTAAGGTGAAAAATATCATAACTTTCTTATACGATGTCGAATGAAGATAAACTTTATATCAGAATTGTACAGCTCGATGAGACCTAAAATTTTGTAGTTGACAACTTTTTGATTTAACATCATTTAGGTGTCTGAAAAATCGTTATGAGTTCTCTAATATTGAAATCTATAACTTTTAAATTTCCAAACGATCTTTATATGCATCGAAGCTCTATATAAATGTAGTGCTCAATGAGATAAAATTTTGTAGATAAAATACATTTGAGATGGTACATATGTATTGAGATTGTATTCAAATGCACTAGTTTGAATGCATGAGTATATGTGAATGTGAATGTAATTTGGATATATGTATTGAGATTGTGATGTTGACCATTTGAAACAAAACAACCGAGGAATGTGAAATACATTTTTGTGTAGGTGGTTACATATAAATATCTATTAAAATAAAAAATAAAGAAATAATTTTACGCGCGGGTGATTTCTAAGTGCGGGTGACGCAAATTGATTCCAGGATTATACATAAGAATAGCATACCACGTTTCACCACAACCAACTCTGTGGTCTAGTGGTAGGGGCTGGCACGCGCGAGCCCAGGGTCAATGGTTCGAATCTGTTGAAAGTTGAAACACCGAGTGCGGTGTGTGTGGAAAATTACCTGAATTTTTTTGATTTTTTTTTCGAGCTGTTTTCTATTTTTTCTGAATTTTTAAATTGTTGTTGCGACTGTCATTTGTAGGGGCGGGTGATGCCTAGAAATAGATTTTTAGGTGCGGGTGACACCATCACCCGCCCCTGCTAACCTAGTTCTTGCAATGGGTCCCCCACCCGCGCCCGCAAACACGTATTTGTTACTGCGAAAAGCGAGCGCGGGTGCTCCGCCTGCCCTTTCAAATATGTTTCTAACCGTTGCTGCGAATCTTTTTTGTAGTAGTGTATGCAGGATGGCACGTCTTTGTATTAAGGAAATAAAGAAATAACAGTTTGTTTATTGATAACATAGAGGCTTGCTCGATGCTAACACATTCGACACAAGGGTGTGCAAAGAGAGACTGAGAGACAACGGGCTGTAGCCGGCCAGGCACACTAGAGGACTACTGACGCCTGCAACGTGACGGGAGATTTGGCAGGGGATGACATTTCAATTGTTTTCCGCGTGTTTGTCCAATTGTCCATTCACACGGAGAAGACTACTAGTCTTCCGAGTGCTGCCTTGAGGTCTGCATGCTCCCATGGGATTTGTCCCCACAGCATACGTTGAAGATTCCAGTAGTGTACACTTCATTCCAGTGTTGTTCACCTCCTGCTCCTTTTTTTTAGATAATGGATAGAATCCGGTCTCTATATCCACGAATGGATATATACAACCAAAAAAGAAATGGCCTACTGTATCCACGTAGTGGATACTTAAGACCAAAAGTTACAACTTACAAGAGCTCTTAGACTCTAATTCTAAAGATGGATTCAAAATCACAAGAAAAAGCTTCTAAGACAAGAAAAGAAAAACTAAAAGACTAAGCTTCAATCTTCTTCTCGTCTTGGCTTCAATCTTGTAATATATTTATGCACCAATCACATCTCTTGTCTCTTTAGAAACTTGATGTTATTGCTCGCCAACCCTCACACGAACAGATTTTGTCTATGTGGTGGATGTCGGATCAGAGGAACTCCAAAGCAACACCTTTAAGAAGGATACGACACCTCCTGCTCCTGGTGACACTTGAAACTTGAACGCCCTTAATGTTCACGTGTATGTTCCTTGACGCACTTGCTGAATTCAATTAGGGACCAAGATACATACATATCCTTTGATGACCTGTTTAATTCGATTTCAATTCGGGTCGTTCAAAATTACCCAACATCATTGAATGCCCTTACAAATAAACTTCATAGACTCATAGTCATAGATGTATGGTTCTCATCATTAACCACCAAAATACACACCACACTTAACTAAGTACTGAGAGGCTTGCAATGTTTCTTGAAGTAGTGGCTTCAAGGGAAAAGCCAAATTCTATGAAGTACAGGGAGTAGATATGCGAACATTATTGAAATGCATCAATTAATTGAGTTGATGTGGTACCCCCTCATACTTCTATTTCTCTGTGTATCCAAACATAGGCGAGATGAATCAGTCCAAGCTATAGCAGATCTTCTTGAACCCATCGACGTGCTCATCATTGAGTGCCAGGAAGAGCTCAACACCGTCTTTGCCCATGCTAGACCTCACAAAGTACATGAGCCCATCCACGGGTGTTTCCGCCTGCAAGAAGGCGCACGACGGCCCGCAACCAAAGTCCAGGTCACTGAACCTGAACTCGAGCCAGCTATCAACCTCCAGGTCCGGGCAGTAGGCCGTGCCCGGCACCGTCGCCGCCGTGGACACCAGCTTCTCCCCACCAACGTCGGCCAGCTCGACGAAATCCACGAATGACTGGACGTAGCCGGCGTCGACGCGCGCCACCGCGTCGCGGATGACGCCGACCACGGCAGCGTAGCTCGAGGACAGCAGGTCCCCGGCGCGCATCCTCGGGAACGCCCACAGCACCATGTTCCCGAAGAAGTCCATGCCCACCGGAGGGCTCGCCCGGCTCCGGCAGTTCACGGCGACCCTCACCTGCGTCGCCTCGCCCGGTGGCACGCCCCTCGCCGCCGTGGCCTTCTTCCAGACGTGCGCCAGGAGGCACTGGAACGTGCTGCACTGCACGCCGCCGGCGGCGGTGGCGGCGAGGGCCTTGAGCTCCGCGACGAACTCGCCGGGGAAGTGCACGGAGAAGTTCGTGATCCTCTCCACCGGGATCACGGCGTGGGACTGGGTGGCGGAGCTGCCGTCGTTCTTCTCGCGCCAGAACTCGATGCCCCTGTGGTTGAACGACGGCGACGGCGGGCTTCGCGGCACTTTGGTGGAGGTGCGGTCGGTGAAGGGTGTCGGGAGGATGGATGATCCCGTGCGCACGGCGGTGGCCCACGCCGCGAAGAAGGAGCTCATGGAATGGCCGTCAGCGACCTGGTGCTGGGACACGGTGCCTATCACCAGACCGCCGCACTTGTACCGCGTGAGCTGCACCTGGAACAGAGGCTCGTCCTCGGGAAACTCCTGCACATTTGGACGTTAGCCAGCTAATTTAGCGTTGTCACGCCTTTCAACGCACTGTATATGAGGTATGTGAACGTTGTTTAGCTAGTTTACCGTATTGGCCTTGGGGTAGAGTTCATTGACATGCGTGGGCGTGCAGTGTGCCAATGCATCAGCAATGTCCACGTCAGCGGTGGCCTCAACGACGAGCATCCCGGCGTTGTTGAGGTGGAAGCACATCCTGCCGTGGTCGTCGGCCTTCATCCGACCCAGGAGGTGCGGGTACCTCACGACGGTGGAGAGTAGGCCGTCAATGAGTGTGCCGTTGTCCGGCGTTGGTGCTTTCCAGGCGGAGATAACAGGGATGTAGGCATCGGTGGGGGCGCGGTCGAAGGCGGTGAGCGGGACCATCTTGCAGTGGTCGGGCGGACATGCTTGCAATGGGCACAGCACCACGCGCTGCGTGGTCTTCACGGTCATCGCCATCGCAACTCTTTGCCTGGCTAGCTAGATTTCAAAACGAGAGAATGGTCTTGGTCACATTTGTAGGTGTTGGAAACAATCGCGCTACTGCATTCACCTAGAAAATCTTGCAAGTAGAGGGGGGTCAAGGATGATTACCGCTAGATGCGTAGTGGAAGAAGAGATGGAGAAGATGAATCTAACTTGTGTGTGTTGATGTAGAGGAAGTAGTTGTTCACGTCATGTGTGAACACCTCCTTTATGTAGCCCCGCCATTCTCACCAAGCCGTCGCCACCACAACAACAGCTTAGCAGGTTCCTTGCCGATAAGAGTTCCAGCAACAGCGAGAACACCTCTAGGAATGTTGATGTGCAAGCACCGCCGCACAATACTAAGGAGTGAGATGTTTAAGATTTGGTAACTTGGCTATGCATAGATCAATTGTACCAACTAAGGCAACACCTTATGCTTCCTTATACAGACAAATACAGTTGTGATTTGTAAGCTAGTGAGTGGTAGGTCCTTTATTTATATAAAGAGTTTCCTTCGCAACTAAGCAAACTTTGCTTAGTTTTGAAGCAACCTCTTGATATGTAAGAGGAGGTTTCTTAAATACTAATAATTTTTTGCTTAATTTCCTTAACCCTTAAGGATCCTTGGCTATATCCAACAAAAGCAGTTCCTTAACCCTTAAGAAACATGCATACCTTAGCTACCAAAATATATTAGAAAAATGTAATGTTTCTTAACCATTAAGTAATCTTACATTTATGTATAAAAAAATATTTATTGGTTGCTAAGCAAACTATAGAGTCCAATATTCAATTGCAACCTTAATTTGCAAGCTCAAAAGGGCTCTAACCTCTCTTGGATGAGCAAGAGATTCCTTCACAATTAAGAAACAATGTTTTATTGCCAAGCAACCTCTTGATATGTATGAGGAGGTTTCTTAATCTTTAAGAAAACTTTGTCTTATCCATCAAGTTTTCTTAACCATTAAGGACATTTGTCTTATCCATCAAGAGAGGTTCCTTAAGCCTTAAGAAACTCAGTCACTTTATCCCAAAAAGAATGATATTCTCGAATTCTTTAAACATATTAAGAGTGGATAAAAAGGATACAACCACCCCTGAGTTAGTTGTGTTTTGCGTTTATGAGATCGAGAAAATTTGTTTCCATTTAATAATGTATGTATGAGATTAGCACAATAAATTATGCATGCTCAAAATTATAATCCTAGAATGTCATTCTTTCTCAGAAAAAATTCAAATCCTATAATGTCATTCTTTTTGGGACCGAGTATGCTTTAGATACTTAATTTTCTCGGCAACCGTGCATGTAATGCTACTAAACCATTGAATAATCTTTTCTTGATTTCTTTGGATTTTTTTTGTTGCTAATTGA
Organism: Echinochloa crus-galli; assembly: GCA_900205405.1. Lineage (NCBI taxonomy): Eukaryota > Viridiplantae > Streptophyta > Magnoliopsida > Poales > Poaceae > Echinochloa > Echinochloa crus-galli. The sequence continues at coordinate 78,051 of OAMR01001205.1, forward strand.
ACAATAGAGCCCAATATTTGGCTACAACCATTGAAAGCCATATAACAAGATTGTCGTGGACCGCCTCTAGGGCACATCTTTAACAATCTCCTATTTGCAATAGACTCAATCATATTGATCATAGGCAATTTTAAATTTTAAACTTATAAAATTTGACCTGTTAGGCTAAAGTACAACATGATTTGGAAACCATTCCTTTCACAAGTTAACATAGTCGCGTCAAAGCACATATTAACCCCTAAATGTACAAGATCGTATCAATTGAACCAAACACATCCAGTCAAGCTCAGGGAGAGATGTGTGGAACCGTTGTTATAGATTGATCTCTTCAAACCCTTGTTGCGGGATATGGGTACCCCTGGGCCCATTATTAGTAGGGGAGATAGTCGTCGGATACGGTCCACATCTAACATGGTTGTAGGCCAATCCCGAGGTGGCTCATAAGGAACCACCGATTTTCTAGATAAGTTTTGATGATAACGTGGCTAGCAAGATCTATGGTCTAACGGGCAGATCAGGTCTGGATATCTTGGAAAGATTAGTTGAAATCTAGTTTGATACATTTCCTTGTTGCAATCCAGTAGATTTAGATCGAAACCGACTTTAAACCTTAGGCTATCGGCCTATATATGGAGGCCGAGGTCATCCCCCAGGGGACATGGAACTCTTTGCAACCATAAAGTTCATCACAGCTTCCTGAAGCTCTGTCAAACACAGGCAATACAAACAAGACCGAACCATCAAGCGTACTGTTGGCGGTCGTTACAGCCCAAATCCGACCACCAATACTCGGGAATAAACGAGGTTATATGCAACATTCCATGTACTTAGGTTTTATTTCTAATAAAGTTCCACGAGTTTTGATGAGTGACACTTGTGCAGGTACAACAACAAGAAAACGTGCTATAGGGGGCAGAAATGACTGATTCGGCTGAACGACACGTTCGGCCGGTTACACCCCTTAGCCATGCATGCAGCGAAGCACAACTGGGAGGCCACATACACAACAAACGATGACAAAGCTTTGACCGTGCAATCAACTTGGCAGATGACGTCACCAATCCGGGGCAACCACGGCAGCGTAGCTCGAGGACAGCAGGTCCCCGGCGCGCATCCTCGGGAACGCCCACAGCACCATGTTCCCGAAGAAGTCCATGCCCACCGGAGGGCTCGCCCGGCTCCGGCAGTTCACGGCGACCCTCACCTGCGTCGCCTCGCCCGGTGGCACGCCCCTCGCCGTCGTGGCCTTCTTCCAGACGTGCGCCAGGAGGCACTGGAACGTGCTGCACTGCGCGCCGCCACCGGCGAGGGCCTTGAGCTCCGCGACGAACTCGCCGGGGAAGTGCACGGAGAAGTTCGTGATCCTCTCCACCGGGATCACGGCGTGGGACTGGGTGGCGGAGCTGCCGTCGTTCTTCTCGCGCCAGAACTCGATGCCCCTGTGGTTGAACGACGGCGACGGTGGGCTTCGCGGCACGGCGGTGGAAGTGCGATCGGTGAAGGGTGTTGGGAGGACAGATGATCCCGTGCGCACGGCGGTGGCCCACGCCGCGAAGAAGGAGCTCATGGAATGGCCGTCGGCGACCTGGTGCTGGGACACGGTGCCTATCACCAGACCGCCGCACTTGTACCGCGTGAGCTGCACCTGGAACAGAGGCTCGTCCTCGGGAAACTCCTGCACATTTGGACGTTAGCCAGCTAATTTAGCGTTGTCACGCCTTTCAACGCACTGTATATGAGGTATGTGAACGTTGTTTAGCTAGTTTACCGTATTGGCCTTGGGGTAGAGTTCATTGACATGCGTGGGCGTGCAGTGTGCCAATGCATCAGCGATATCCACGTCAGCGGTGGCCTCAATGATGAGCATCCCAGCATTGTTGAGGTGGAAGCACATCCTGCCATGGTCATCGGCTTTCATCCGGCCGAGGAGGTGCGGGTACCTCGCGACGGTGGAGAGTAGGCCGTCGATGAGTGTGCCATTGTCCGGCGTTGGTGCTTTCCAGGCGGAGACAACAGGGATGTAGGCATCGGTGGGGGCGCGGTCGAAGGCGGTGAGCGGGACCATCTTGCAGTGGTCGGGCGGACATGCTTGCAATGGGCACAGCACCACGCGCTGCGTGGTCTTCACGGTCATCGCCATCGCAACTCTTTGCCTGGCTAGCTAGATTTCAAAACGAGAGAATGGTCTTGGTCACATTTGTAGGTGTTGGAAACAATCGCGCTACTGCATTCACCTAGAAAATCTTGCAAGTAGAGGGGGGTCAAGGATGATTACCGCTAGATGCGTAGTGGAAGAAGAGATGGAGAAGATGAATCTAACTTGTGTGTGTTGATGTAGAGGAAGTAGTTGTTCACGTCATGTGTGAACACCTCCTTTATGTAGCCCCGCCATTCTCACCAAGCCGTCGCCACCACAACAACAGCTTAGCAGGTTCCTTGCCGATAAGAGTTCCAGCAACAGCGAGAACACCTCTAGGAATGTTGATGTGCAAGCACCGCCGCACAATACTAAGGAGTGAGATGTTTAAGATTTGGTAACTTGGCTATGCATAGATCAATTGTACCAACTAAGGCAACACCTTATGCTTCCTTATACAGACAAATACAGTTGTGATTTGTAAGCTAGTGAGTGGTAGGTCCTTTATTTATATAAAGAGTTTCCTTCGCAACTAAGCAAACTTTGCTTAGTTTTGAAGCAACCTCTTGATATGTAAGAGGAGGTTTCTTAAATACTAATAATTTTTTGCTTAATTTCCTTAACCCTTAAGGATCCTTGGCTATATCCAACAAAAGCAGTTCCTTAACCCTTAAGAAACATGCATACCTTAGCTACCAAAATATATTAGAAAAATGTAATGTTTCTTAACCATTAAGTAATCTTACATTTATGTATAAAAAAATATTTATTGGTTGCTAAGCAAACTATAGAGTCCAATATTCAATTGCAACCTTAATTTGCAAGCTCAAAAGGGCTCTAACCTCTCTTGGATGAGCAAGAGATTCCTTCACAATTAAGAAACAATGTTTTATTGCCAAGCAACCTCTTGATATGTATGAGGAGGTTTCTTAATCTTTAAGAAAACTTTGTCTTATCCATCAAGTTTTCTTAACCATTAAGGACATTTGTCTTATCCATCAAGAGAGGTTCCTTAAGCCTTAAGAAACTCAGTCACTTTATCCCAAAAAGAATGATATTCTCGAATTCTTTAAACATATTAAGAGTGGATAAAAAGGATACAACCACCCCTGAGTTAGTTGTGTTTTGCGTTTATGAGATCGAGAAAATTTGTTTCCATTTAATAATGTATGTATGAGATTAGCACAATAAATTATGCATGCTCAAAATTATAATCCTAGAATGTCATTCTTTCTCAGAAAAAATTCAAATCCTATAATGTCATTCTTTTTGGGACCGAGTATGCTTTAGATACTTAATTTTCTCGGCAACCGTGCATGTAATGCTACTAAACCATTGAATAATCTTTTCTTGATTTCTTTGGATTTTTTTTGTTGCTAATTGAACAATAGAGCCCAATATTTGGCTACAACCATTGAAAGCCATATAACAAGATTGTCGTGGACCGCCTCTAGGGCACATCTTTAACAATCTCCTATTTGCAATAGACTCAATCATATTGATCATAGGCAATTTTAAATTTTAAACTTATAAAATTTGACCTGTTAGGCTAAAGTACAACATGATTTGGAAACCATTCCTTTCACAAGTTAACATAGTCGCGTCAAAGCACATATTAACCCCTAAATGTACAAGATCGTATCAATTGAACCAAACACATCCAGTCAAGCTCAGGGAGAGATGTGTGGAACCGTTGTTATAGATTGATCTCTTCAAACCCTTGTTGCGGGATATGGGTACCCCTGGGCCCATTATTAGTAGGGGAGATAGTCGTCGGATACGGTCCACATCTAACATGGTTGTAGGCCAATCCCGAGGTGGCTCATAAGGAACCACCGATTTTCTAGATAAGTTTTGATGATAACGTGGCTAGCAAGATCTATGGTCTAACGGGCAGATCAGGTCTGGATATCTTGGAAAGATTAGTTGAAATCTAGTTTGATACATTTCCTTGTTGCAATCCAGTAGATTTAGATCGAAACCGACTTTAAACCTTAGGCTATCGGCCTATATATGGAGGCCGAGGTCATCCCCCAGGGGACATGGAACTCTTTGCAACCATAAAGTTCATCACAGCTTCCTGAAGCTCTGTCAAACACAGGCAATACAAACAAGACCGAACCATCAAGCGTACTGTTGGCGGTCGTTACAGCCCAAATCCGACCACCAATACTCGGGAATAAACGAGGTTATATGCAACATTCCATGTACTTAGGTTTTATTTCTAATAAGAGTTTTGGTGAGTGTCATGTTTGTAGGTACAACATTGTGAAATACGTGCTATAGGGGTCGGAAATGACAGAAACGGCCGAACGACACGTTCGGCCGGTTATCCCCCTTAGCCGTACAGGCCGGCGGGAGCCGTCCACGTCAGCGACAACTCAACAATGACATCAAAAGCCACATGGGACGCCCGCCAACTCATCCCGGGCCGTGCCAACTCAACTCGGGCCAAGGCCACGTCAACCTGAGCCAGAATATCGCAAGTCCAAGCACCAGAGCCGGCCCAGGAGAGACCCAGAGGACAGAGGCGGTGCAGTGCCGAACAGGCCCGTTCTTCCGAACAGGTCGGTTCGGCCAAACCGACCCCAGGCCAGCACCGCCTCCCCAAGGCTAATCCCAGGCGTCCAAGCTAAGGCGGTGGAGATCAAGGGTTCGGCCGAACCCCCTGGGTCGGCCGAACCGACCCTGGCGCCCGAATTGCTAGGGGGTACCCCCTGGTCCCTTGGCGGTTACTTCAGCTCCAACCGACCTGTGGCACTATATATTGGACAGTACACTCCCCTTGAAACACACACCAAGCCAAGGAGCTCATTTCCACTTTCATTCTAGTAGAGTTAGAGATATCCCTTTCTGTGTGTTCACCGGTTCCCTTGTCCCTTGTCCCGAAGATCTCCTAGTGCTGGCTCTGTAGCCGCTGTATCTCTAAGCTAGAGTGACATAGGTAGATAAAGAATCAGGAGTCCTGTATCTCTTCTCGTTGTCCTCCCAGCTATCTATCTCTTCTCTCCCTTACCTGAGTATCCCTTGAGCTGTGTGTCCGGTATATCCACTCCTATCCAATACCGTTATCCCCTGTCTTCTCTAGTCGTGTGCCCTTCTCTGATAGTCTCGAATATCTGTTCACTAGTAATTTTGCCAAAGCTTCCCTGCGGAAATATAAATCAAGATACCTCGGGATACTCCTAGGTGAAGTGCTACAGCGGTGATTCTGTGCGCTTGCAGAATATTTCTATATTTTACACGCGAGTTCTCCGCTCCATCAAGCAAGAACGTGCGTACCGGACCATCTCCGCCAGTCGGAGATGGTAGTTTCGAGCTAAAGCTAGCCCTCATCAACATGGTACATGCTAGCCCATTCTGCGGCAAGCCACACGAAGATGCCAATGCTCATCTCCAGCATTTCCTGGAGATTTGCAACACCTTCACCATCCGCGGAGTAAGTATCGATGCCATTCGCCTCCGTTTATTTCCATTCTCATTATTAGGCAAGGCAAAACAATGGGTTTATGCTAACCGCGAAGCAATAGACACCTGGGATAAATGCACTAGCGCTTTCTTGCTAAAATTCTTTCCGGTTGGGAAAACCAACGCCCTCCGGAACAAAATAGCTAGTTTCCAGCAGCTAAAAGATGAAACAGTCCCGGAGGCATGAGATCGCCTCCAGGACTATATTTCTGCTTGTCCTCACCATGGTATGCAGAGTTGGTTCATAATCCAAACTTTCTATCACGGGCTGAGAAATTCTGCCCGTGAATACCTGGATGCTGCTGCTGGAGGCTCGTTCTTCTCTCTTGAGGAGAGTCGTGCGAAGGCCCTCATAGAGAAGATGGTCGAGAACCAAGGTTGGTCCGACGACCGGACTCAACCATAAAATGGTTGAGAACCAAGGTTGGTTCGATGACCGGACTCAACCAAAGACCCGAGGAGTTCACCAAGTTGAAGCTCTGGACATGCTCGCTGCCAAGATGGACCTCCTGATGAAGAAACTGGAGGCCCCTGCTCAAGAAACGGTGCAAGCCATGGACGCTCGCATGACCTGCGAAGTCTGTGGCAACACTGGCCATTCGGGGAATGACTGCCCCGAAACGCGAGAAGATGCCCACTACGTCAACAACTCCAACAACAACGGGTACCGACCGAACAACTACGGCAACCAAGGCTGGAATCCGCGCCCAAACCTCCCTTTTGAGAGGCCTCAACAAGGTAACAATTTCAATTCCAGCAATTTCAATAATCAGCCGTCTCTTAGAGATCTTGTGTTTGGCCAGATGAAAATAACTGAAAACATCAATAAAAAGCTTGCTGCTAATGATAAAACACTGGAAAGCATAGACTCTAGGATGGAATCATTTTCTTCTGCTATGAAAAGTCAACTGAGCTTTAATAAAATGATAGAAACTCAAGTCGCTCAGTTAGCTGCTGCTGTTCCTGTCACTGAATCGGGGAAGATTCCGGGGCAACCCGAACCTTCCATCGAGACAGTGAAAGCCGTCACTACAAGGCATGGTAAGATGCCTCGTAGTGTCTTCCGAACTAACCACGCAGGGAAGGTCGCACGCATCCAAGTGCTGACACCAAGATGGACCTACCTGCCGAGAGCTGCAAAAAGGGCGATCATCAAGACCTCTCCGGATAGGAAGGAAGATCCCGGAGTGCCCATCATTCAGTGCACGATCTGGAATCGTCGCATTGATGTTGAATCGGGGAAGATTCCGAGGCAACCCGAACCTTCCATCGAGACAGTGAAAGCCGTCACTACAAGGCATGGTAAGATGCCTCGTAGTGTCTTTCGTACTAACCACGCAGGGAAGGTCGCACGTATCCAAGTGCTGACACCAAGATGGACCTACCTGCCGAGAGCTGCAAAAAGGGCGATCATCAAGACCTCTCCGGATAGGAAGGAAGATCCCGGAGTGCCCATCATTCAGTGCACGATCTGGAATCGTCGCATCGATGATGCACTTTGTGATCTGGGGGCAAGCGTCAACATCATGTCTAAGGTATTATTTAAGAAATTACGCTACCCTACTTTGTCACCTACTACTGCCCAGGTACAGCTTGCGGACTCAACCATCCGCTACCCCGAGGGGGTGATCGAGAATGTACCGGTCCGGATCTGGGGACGATATGTCCCTGTGGACTTTGTTGTCCTCGACACGGGGAACGAGCATTCGTTTCCCCTTGTGTTGGGCCGACCATTATTGAACACCACCCGGGCTAGGATCAATATGGATGCGAGAGAAATCTCGTTCCGTATCGACGGAAGGTTGACTTACTTCAAGTTTCAACCCCGGGAAGAGAAGAAGGCAGAGCCACTCACACCGGAGCAGAGGAGCGCCGAGTGTTTCCTTAAGGCTCTCATTAATGGAGAGCTGGAAATACTCGGTGGTGAGCAGCTCAAGTGGAACGAGCCGACAAAACCGACAAGTGCAGAAGAAATGGATTTCCTCGTAAAGAAATACGAGGAAGAACAAGCCCTCTGGAATTCTCCAGAGACACCGATCCCACCGCCACCGACACCGAAGAAGAAGAACAAGAAAATGTGGCGGAAGAAGGTTGCATCGTCCGAGTCATCCACTCCGGGACCGGACGATGACAAAAGCAACTGAAGACAGGAGAAGTCCCGCTCGCGGACTTAAAAGCTGAGCTCTCGCCACGAGGAAAACCGGTATGTATCCCATATTTCCCTTCCAATTTTTAATTTTTCAATTGCATTTGCATGTTTCCCTTTCCAAAATAAATGAACCACTTGAGTAATTAATTTGAGAAAGAGTAGAAAATTTTGCAAGCTTGGTTAGAAATAATTGGACACATGCTGAAATTTTACCTAGGGTGGATGTAATTGGTAACTTTTATCATTTTCATCCCTTCTAGAACATCTCCAATTATTTACCATCACCAACAACCAGCACCAAACATGTCTACCCCACTAAAATTGGCTGCACACTCACCAATTTTCACAAACATGACAGCATGGGGGTGACTCCACCAAAATCCACTTTGGTCATGTCAATTTTGCATCTCACCTACCACTAACTCAATTCACATGACTTAAAAATTTTGTGGCCACACATTTTGGCGTGGAATCAAAGCAAAGGAGGGGGCTGCACTCACATGGAGTGCCCTGGCCACCAGGCCTGGTTCGGGCGAACCAGAGCCTTCGGGCGAACTGGCCAAGGCCCTCCCCTCGGCCTATAAATGCTGCCCTTGCTGCTTGCTTCTCCTTGCACCATTCACTCACTCTCCCATTCTGAAAATTTATGCTAGGAGCTCTCTCTCTTTCTCAAGTCCTTTGCTCTAGTGCTTGCTCAAGTTCTTCCCAAGTTCTTGCTCAAGTTTTGGTTCACTTGCATCACAAACATCCCAAAAAAATATTTTGCTTTTGTTGTGATCTTTGTGCTGAATTTATGGACGATTTTGTGGTGGTCACCGACACCCACAAGAACGACTAACCTTTTGTGGTGGTTTTCATCCCCGCAAGAACGACTAACTATCTCGAACGACTGACTTGATTTTCTTGTGCTAACCATATATATATTCAGTCCTTCGGGTAGTTGTTGTTGCACTAACCTTTTGCAGGAATCATGTCGAAGTTCTTCACTTCGCTCCGTCGTTCCGCCCGGCTAGGCCGACGATCGGACGATGCTGGGAGTTCCCCAGCTCCGTCCCGAGGCTCGAGCAGGATGGACACGGATGAGCAAGAAGCAGCCGGCTCGGGATGGGGTCATGCCACACCCCCAGCCAGGCAGCTTCTGAGCGTCAACGACATCGTCCTCAGGAAACCTTAGAACAGAAAGGGAGCGGAACACCTTCAACGAGCTTCGACTGAAGGAGTTCGAGCACACCGTGTGTTTGAGCAAGATTTGCTCAGGGACACGGGGATGGACGTAGAGATTTAAAGAAATCTTCCAGGCCATTGGCTGGGAGAATTTCTGGCACATCAACGAAGAAGGTTCGTACCTGCTCACCTTGAATTTCACTCGACTTTGGTTTCTGAAACTGGGGGATTCGTTTTCGCTTCTTCAACCAAGAGTTCTTCTGCTCTTGGAGGGATTTTAGTTCGGGTCTCGGATTTTCAAGTCGTTGTTCATTAGACCCGAACAAAGCGCTTAAAAGATTTGACCGAGGCCTCAACAAGGTAACAATTTCAATTCCAGCAATTTCAATAATCAGCCGTCTCTTAGAGATCTTGTGTTTGGCCAGATGAAAATAACTGAAAACATCAATAAAAAGCTTGCTGCTAATGATAAAACTCTGGAAAGCATAGACTCTAGGATGTAATCATTTTCTTCTGCTATGAAAAGTCAATTGAGCTTTAATAAAATGATAGAAACTCAAGTCGCTCAGTTAGCTGCTGCTGTTCTTGTCATTGAATCGGGGAAGATTCCGAGGCAACCCGAACCTTCCATCGAGACAGTGAAAGCCGTCACTACAAGGCATGGTAAGATGCCTCGTAGTGTCTTTCGTACTAACCACGCAGGGAAGGTCGCACGCATCCAAGTGCTGACACCAAGATGGACCTACCTGCCGAGAGCTGCAAAAAGGGCGATCATCAAGACCTCTACCGATAGGAAGGAAGATCCCGGAGTGCCCATCATTCAGTGCACGATCTGGAATCCGGCCGAACTGCCCACCGCCTCACAACCGCCTCCA
>OAMR01001205.1:99028-113893 GCA_900205405.1 Echinochloa crus-galli
GGAGTACCCGTCATTCAGTGCACGATCTGGAATCGTCGCATTGATGATGCGCTCTGCGATCTGGGGGCCAGCGTCAACATCATGTCTAAGGTATTATTTAAGAAATTACGCTACCCTACTTTGTCACCTACTACTCTGATAGTCTCGAATATCTGTTCACTAGTATTCTTGCCAAAGCTTCCCTGCGGAAATATAAATTACGATACCTCGGGATACTCCCAGGTGAAGTGCTACATCGGTGATTCTGTGCGCTTGCAGAATATTCACATATTTTACTAGCCATACGGAAAACCACTGAAACACTCCTTACCCCAGTACCAGGATTCTCAATTCTGATATTGGATCGTAAGAAGTGCCAACACCCCGCCATAATGATGACCACATACTCGAGCCGGAAGAGCTAAGACAAAATGACAATGGTAATGCTGAGTTCCATTCGGTCCATCGACAGGTCAACATCATCATCTGGGGCCTGGTGCCTTCCTCGACAGAAGAAAGAAGAAACTCTAAAGCTAAGAGATCCACATGATAAGCACGAGACCCATCAAATACTTACGTTTGTCAGAGATGCCATCACTTTCTCTAGGGCAGACCACTAGATATATCTCTCAGAGCCTGGCTCTTGCCATTGGTTGTTAACCCAGTGATCGCCAGGGTCCTATTAACCAAGGTCCTCATGGATGGAGGAAGTGCCATGAACATCATCTTCACCACCACCCTCAACAACTTGGGCTTCGACTACACACGACTACAACACGCGGAGCATCCGTTCTTTGGCATCGTCCTTGGAAAAGCCTCCTACCCGATAGGAAGGATCACTCTCCCGGTCACCTTCGGCACGTCTAACAAATATAGGATGGAGAATATCGTCTTCGAAGTGGCCGCCTTCCATAGATCCTACCACGCCATCTTTGGCCGACCCATATTGCTCGCTTCATGGCCATCCCAAACCACATGTACCTGGTGTTGAAGATGCTCGCCCCAAAAGGGTTCCTAAGCATCCGGGGTGGTATCAAGACGTCATATGAATGCGATGGGGAAGCTATCCATTGGTTGTACGAATATGAATGGAATAAGTTATATAACTAATCATTGGTGGTACTCAAATGAGTAACCATTACTCATGGCGTGATTAATAATTAATCACATTACTATGGTCAGTGAATCTAACACACTGACCTAGAGGTATCTCTCCACATAGAGGGACAAATCCCATGTTGCCTTTTCTCACATCACAATTTGGGATAGCCTAGTAGTCGTCTTTGAGTACGGCGTGCACATGTATAGTGCCACCTTGCTAGTTGAGCAAGGGTGGAGCCAACTTATAAGCCCTTGTCTTCTAGCCATAGTACCTTTGGGTTAACCCTTTTACATGAAGCGAGGGCAACAATATAAGTATGGTACTATGTGAATGCATGAATGTCCCCGTTAGAAGGGATGTGAAGTGCATCTTTGAAGGATAGAGTGTTGTCAGTGGTATTAAAGATGACCCTCGAAATTCCGTGTATGGGTTACTATGTGGGCTCGGATGGAATACACAACATGTCATGGCACAGGCATAGGACGTACGGCCAACCTCTGAGAGGGAACGCTCGTGGACATTTAATTATGTGAGTGAATTGGCCTGACGTGGCCATCGGAGACATGGACAAGTAGTGTCCCTTGAGAGCGGGTTAACCATTTTACAAGAAGAGAGGGCAAAAATGTAAGCATGGTACTTTGTGTATGCGTGCACGCTCGCCTCGGAAGGACTATGCGGTGTGACTTTGGTGGATGGGGGTGTTACACACCCAAAGCTTACCATGACACATAGTGAGAAACAAATGTAGTTCTAGGTCTAAGGATCTAAGCTGGTATATCACTCGAGAATGCGTGCTTTAATGGCACATTTTACCCAAGAATGCAGCAGCATCTCATAGTAGGTCATGTCAAGCACCATGTTCTGCCTCATTAGTTTGACATCTAATCTATGATGTATGAAACATGATCACCATCATATACCCTTGCTAGTTCTAGAATCATTGTTGTCCAAACAATGATTGTTGGTCCACGGACTCATTTTAAAATATCATTAAGGCTTTGAGTTTCATGAGCATGTCTCAATTTCAAACCAAAGCTTAAATAAATGTTTGGTGATGCAACCGCCCTATGGTTGCCTTCATGACTTATCACCAGAGTCTTCCACTTGCATAACTGCACTAATATAGGTATTGCATAACCATTGGTCCACTACGTGCATCATGCTTGGCCGGTGAAAGAAGCTTCATCAATGGATCAACAACATTCGCAAATCTATGTGTTATGAGCTTTCATTGTAGTATTGTTGCACTATGCAAATATAAATGGTTAGACTTTGGCTCATTAACTTGTGCAATAGCACATTTACTATTGTTACAATAGAGGTCCACTAGACAAGAGGTACTAGTGCTGCTATTTTATACCGTCACAATTACATTCCAAACATTCAGATATTGCTATCACTACTACAGAAATCAACATCTGAAACGGCAAACCACAAATGGTTTTAAAAAACGGTTTTTGTTATGAACCGTTTGTGATGGCACATCATCACAAACGGTTTTTCTTACAATACAAACCGTTTGTGATGCCCACATCACAAACGGTTTCTCCCTCAAACCGTTTGTGATACCCACATCACAAACGGTTTGTAGCAAAAACCGTTTGTGATGATGTGTATGGTATAAGTTAAAACCACATTTTGAAGTAGTAAATCAATTCAAATCAAAAAGTGTAGAACTACAAAGTTGTATGCCTTATCAATATGTAGAACTTATATTTTGGTCATTTCTTCATTCGACAAATTCATATGAATATTGTTCATAAATTCCATCTCTCTTCTCATACAGTTTCCTAAAACTACAAGAGAGACCTATAAGATTTGTGAACAATGTTACTCTCACTACATCGGATGAAAAAAAACATATAGAAAAGCTGTAGATCTTCAGAAGTCATACAACTTTGTAGTTTATAATTTTTTAATTTGAATCTATTTTACTAATAAAAAGTAAGTTTGTACTCAAAATTTGAAATTTGAGTTTTTTCAAACAACCTCGGATGGAGAAACAGTCAAAATAAGAGTTGTAGATTTCAACAAGTCATGAAACTTTGTAGTTAACAACTTTGTCATTTGAAGTCATCTAGTTAGCTAGATCTAAGTTTGAATGTTCTCAAATTTGAAATTCAAATTTTGTAAACAGCCTCGGATGAAAAAACGGTCAACATGAAAGTTGTAGATTTCGAAAAGTTAGGAAACTTTGTAGTTCAACACTTTGTAGTTCAAAACTTTGTAGTCTCAAACAAGCAATTTAAACTCGGTTTGGTATAATATGATAGGAATCGGAACGACATCTAGTCATAGGTGACAGAGTGGTGAAGTGGTAGAGGAGGCTACACGTGAAGGAGAGGTCACAAGTTTGAACCCGGCCGGTCGCGTAGCGCGTCATTTATGCACGAAAAAATGAAAATAATTTTTTCCCTATTGTTTTCCTATTTTTTTGGGATTGTTTCGGACGTAGGAAATCACAAATGGTTCGTACCACGAACCGTTTGTGATACCCCCAACACAAACGGTTCTGGAACCGTTTGTGATGACTGTCATCACAAACATGTCACAAACGATTCCCAAAACCGTTTGTGATGGGGGTTTGGAACCGTTTGTGATGTTGGGTTCTAAACTAGTGTATAACTTTGAACGAGGAGTATTCTGGTATCAAATCCATAGGAAACATGTACACACTAATCCCAAGGACACCAAGATAAGGTAGGTGAGGGTAGAGCTATAGTTACCACCTGCCGCCTTACTTCGAACCCTATTGCCTTACCCTAGTCTATTGGGAGCCTCCGGCCTAGGTGATCTATGACATAGCCAAACATGGAAGATTACGAAGAATGGACAAGACTATTATTACTTGCCGCCTACCTCTAGTAGCCCATGGAGCACACCTCACACAAAGGTAACCTCAAGCTTAGACACCACATCTACACTTTTCAATTACTATCTTAGCCTTGAATTTCAATACTTCGCACTGAAAGACTAACACACACAATTAAGAGTGAAGAACCTGTAAGGAATGAGAACATATCTCACTTGTACTCAATAAGCTAACTATAGAAACCACAAAAGCTTACTCAGATATGCAGCATCTGTTGAGGTACAAATTGGAGAAGATATGATGCTAGGAACACCGAGCACTCCACCGGGCTACTCCCCCACTCTCTGTTTACTCTAAGCACTACAGCTACAAGACTTCACCTTTATGAGAAACAATGAAAAACAAACTCATTTTTGTGCTTTAGTCTTAGTTCCTTTTCAATACTAAAAAGTTACCCCGTTGCTCAATCAAGCAAACAAAAACTTTGCCTCATAATTCTTCTTAGGTGTTCTAATAGTGTTCTCCGTGGTGTGATAAAAAGACCTTATGATATTGAAAAATTATATTTTGAAGAAATTTTCTTGAATAATCACATACTATTGAATTATTTTAAATAATATTAATACTCCTTGTCAATGTGTTGTATTAGTTTCTACTTAGATGAATTTATGCATTTTTCATAAAAGATACATTAATATTATAATTGTAAAGACTCATTTTGTGTAAAAACAAAGTATACTACTCCCTATTGACCAATTTATAAGGCATGGTTTCATTTGGCACAATGTCTTAAGTTACACTTCGACCATTCATTTATCTTCTACTATATTATTTATGATTATAAACTTTTGATTTTTGGATAGTGCATTTGGTTTAGATCTAACCATGTCAAGTTTGCATTATAAAAGTTAAAAAATATTAATCAAAGATTCTAAAGTTTGAATATTGATATAGATACACGTCTTAATAAACAGGTTCAGAGGGAGTACTACACTCATAATTCTTAGATTGAGGAATTTAACATCTTAAACAGTGTAGTACAAACTAAAATATATGTTTGTTTTTTCGTAGTAACTAGAAGTGCAGTCTAGGGCATATACTTAGTATCCCAAATAAAATATAGAAAAAGAGTTTTTAATAAGAGGTAACAAGAAAAGGCAAAAAACTCAATAACTAATTATGTCAAAATTAGATTCATTAAGCCACATGACATGTGTTGTAAGAAGAGTTAACATAGCTCAAGCTAAGTTTTGAGTTAAACATGGAGGAAACATGGTGGTGTGATAGAAAAGGGAAAAACTATGAATATGCATGGATGAATGTAGTAAGCGGTAACAAATTTTGCCATAACCAATAGACTTTATACAGTTCCTATATAATGATACTGTTGGACCTTAGGACCGGCAATCCAACTGGGGGTACCCGAGTGGTTGATTTGTAGGAGGGCGATTGATGAACTAGTGACTTGATGGTACACAGGTGGCACTGAATTAGACAGGTTCGGGCTACCCGGAGGTATAATACCCTACATCTTGTGTCGGTGGAGTCGTTTGTATTACTGGTACCCGGCAAAGCTTCAGGAAGCTTAGGACGAGCGTATGGTTTACTGGATGTGATGCGTGTGTATCTGTTTTTTGGTGGAGGTGCCCTAGGCCGCTTTATATAGGGTAGCGGACAAGGGTTTACAAGTCAGTTTCCATCTAAACCTACTTGGTTCCGACCAGGACTCTAGTCCAGGTCGGTTATGTTTGGAATATGCCTAGATATCCGGACGAGCCGCCCGTCGGGTCTTCATCAAACTTGCCCGTGAAGTCGGGGTGCTCGGGTGGGCCGCGTAGGGGTCGGCCCACGGGCCTGTCAGACGTGGGCCCTGGCCGCCGTAGTCTGGCCTGACAGTGGGCCCAGGGGTACCCATATCCCACAAGCCCCCGAGCAACGTGCAAGCGCATGTCGAACTGCTTGATAAAGGAATGGGGCCAATGTAGTCGGCTGAAGGTGCTTCAACATGTAGTTGGCACAAGGGTGGGCGGTGCTTAAAAAAAGAGAACACCCAGCACGACACCGAGTCCTTCGAGGTAGTCAGTCGGTCCTCATGAGGGCCGAGTACAGGGCGACGATTAGGAGCACTGTACGTACAGTAGCCCCTGAGCGTTGGGTTGGTTAGTACAAGCGAGCCAAGGCTCAAAAATTAGCTAGACAACATGTTGCCCAGGAGTTGGTGAAAGCTTGCTACCACCAAGGGTACTTTCCGAGTTGTAGGGCTTGCGCAGCCAAATTGGCTGAGTTCTGAGTGGCTGAGAGCATGCTGCCACCAAGGAAGGGGCCAAATTTATTAGCACCCGTGACTCAACAGTGCGTTGATAATGATGGACAGGGCCTGCCCAGTCAAAAAGCTGTTACTACTGGCTCTGCGGGAATCCCGCCCCAGAGCACACTCAGTCAATGGAATTGATGGCCACCCGCCCGGGAAAAAGCGAAACGCATGCGTATCCGCAGCCGGGCGTTAGTGGTTCACGGACCACCAGATCAGCGACCCCGGGCGCCTATAAATAGACATACCTGTGTACCATCAAGTCACTAGTTCATCAATCCCCCTCCTACAAATCAACCACTCGGGCCTGCAGCTGAACGACGGCCACAAGGATTGGCATCGTGAGTGGTTCTACATGGTGGACCAGCCGCCTTTTCTGCCGAGTAGGACTGGTGTGGCACCAAAGGAGCGGGAGTCCTGGCGCGGTCTTCCAGTCGGGGATGAATGCGAAGGCATCCCCGATCTTATGGCGATGATTGTGGACTTGAAGCAGAAGGGCTTGACCGCCATGGCGGCGACGGTGTCGTTCGTTGCCAGGACCATCCAGCCGATCAAGGATCGGGTTCATACGACGTACGAGTTCTCGGGCCGCACCGACCTGACCCGGGAGACGCGTGGGCACCATGATGAAGGGCGAAGTGAACAATCTTGATGCTCCGCGCCCTTTTTCATTGTAGAATCCTCCACTTGCGGTAGGGCTTCCACTCCGAGCTCTTTTTCTCGTTTCATTGATGTTTCCTGCATGCTGTCTAAGTTTATGTTGCATTCTTTGTGCTAGGAGGTGACCAAACGCTTCTTCTGCCCAGCGCCGTTGCCTGAGGCGGACCCGGTATTACAGCAGAAGGTGATGAGGCCGTGGAGGCGAGGGATGATCGGCTTCCGGTCATCAAGGACTTGGAGGACTGGGTCTCTGAAGAACTCGATTCTCCTCCCAGTTCAGGTAATGCTGCCGTTGTGGAATCTGCGGCCGCCACTACTCGTACCCGGGCTGCCACTCGGAAATTCTATGCGGCGCAAGCACAGACCGTGGCTGCCGAGTCGCGGAAGAGGTCGGTGCAGGCGCAGGCTCAGTCATCTGGTTCATTGCGTGCGAAGAGGCACATGACGGATCCTGCACCGTCGGCCGATGAAGATGTGGTTGCCTCCCCAGAGGTGGAACATTAGGGTCGATCCCCCACACCCTTTATTTCGTCGGCGGATGGTCGGCCACCACGCCCAGCAGGCTTGCTCTTCAAGCGGCCGAGCAGGAGTAACAGGTTAGAGTCTGAACTCGGTTAAGTTGGTCGTGCTCGGGTCCTCTGGTGTCTTGAATCTTGATATTTGTTGTCTCTTGTTGTGATGCTTTCAGGAATGTGGCCACACTGTCAGACACATCGCGTACTCGGTCAGGTGGTTGTGGTGACCTGGGGGACTCTGTGTCCCAAGACCCGCCCACAGCAGAGCTGGTTTCGACCTAGGTGGAGCCGCCAGTCTCCGGTGCCACTGGTGGGGCGGACACGGCGGCCATGGTCACTGTGACCACCGTGCCAAATATCGGTCCCAGCACTCATCCTAACGAGGAGGACTCGGACATGCCAGAGCTTGATGATGGCGCTCTCCTAGAGCAGAGAGCCGAGCCAGAGAGCAAAGAGGAGGAGGTGCTAAGCCGCCAAGAGCGCTTCGAGCGTATTGCCAGGGCGAACAGGGCGGCGCTCGAACGTATCCGCAGCTCGTCGGGCTCGATGCTGGAGGACATAGAGGTGAGTCTTGTGAATCCAGGGTGTGATATTCTTGAGCTTTGTTGCTTGAGCTTTGAACGGTGCAGGTGCTGATGTCCGGGACCGTGGAGAGCACGCGGTTGATGCGTGTGGCTGAAGACGAGTACCGGGATTTGCAGGAGCTCAGGACCCGGGTCCGAACCATTGCCAGTGAGGTTCGTGGTGTTGCCATCCAAAAGGACTTAGACGCGGAGGGCCTGGTGCGGCTCAACTAGGATCTCGTCGCTCAGCTGGAGGCGGCTAATACTGGTAGGCATTCCTTTGTTGAAGTACTCGGACGTTAGCGGCTTTGTGTTTTATCTTTCTTGCTCTATGTTCTTAGGTCATGCCAAAGAAATTGAACACGTCCAGGGTCATCTTGCGACAATGGAGCAGAAGTTCAAGGAGGTGACGGCCGTGCTGCGGGAGAGGGATGCCGAGCTGAAGCGTGCCCTAGAAAGTGAGCGGAGGCCTGTGCGGCGTCGACTTGAGTTTCCCACTTGTACCGACCACGAGGCCATAACACTTGGTTATGGGTGGTTTTGCTGCGCAGGTCATGCCCGCGAGAAAAAGATTCTGGAGGATAAGGTCTCGAAGGCGGAACAGGAGATACAGGAGCTCGTCGGCGCGCACAGCCGAGCTCTGGGCGCCCACACTGTCGCCATGACTGGTAAGGGCTGCTTCCGAGTTTTCTTCTTGTCTCAGCATTCATGATGCTGAACCTTTTGATCTGACCCGCGCACATGTGCAGAGGAAGCTGGTCGATATGAAGAACTGGCACAGGCGGCCGTGGTTGCCTGCGATGGGATCGGAATTCCTGGTGATCGGCAAGCGGCGCCACTTGTGGACCGGCTGCGACAGCTGCCGAGCAGCTCAAGGGGGATGGCAGCGGAGACTGCCCAGTACGCGGTTAGGAGCACTCTGGCCCTTGTTCGCTGGTACCACCCCGACCTCGACCTCGAAGACATCCGTGATGGGTACCATCCGAACTTGTCGGAGCAGCAGTTCGAGGATCTGGCGGCATCCTTTGCCAGCTTGGCGATTGACGTGGTCCGCAGCATTGTTGAGGTGACCGGCTTGTAACCTGTTTGGAAAGGGAGAGAAAATATGTAGTATTTGGCAGACTTTTGTGTAATAATTATTACTTTCCGAGCTTATAGCTTTTGTTGCCGATTCTGTTAGAATAGTGCCAATCGTTGTCACTTCACCATTGCCATGGCTCGTACTAAGGACTCGGGCGGCGAACTGGCTGGAGCTCTCATGGAGGCAGCTCTCCTACATGCTACAATGCTCTGCGTGGAGGCTTAGTCGTAGGCAGGGTCCCGGCCGAGTACTTTCGCTCGAGTTTAGGTTCTGGTTATAGTGAGTAGGACTTGCCGTCTTACTTTGTTACTTCGTAGGTAACTTTACTGGAGGACGAGCGCATAGCTGTCGTGGTAGAGTTAGTGCAAAAGTATTGGTTGTAGAACACAATATTCGAATGGAGAGATTTTATTGAGCGACGGAATAACAGGGTAAGGATACATAGCTGTGTTTTGGACTAAGGATAGAACTTACTGAGGGGTTGGATGTTCCAGACATTTGACATTGGATTGCCGTCAGCCCACTCTAGGCGGTAGGTTCCTGGAGATACCACTTCCTTGACGATGAAGGGGCCTTCCCATGGTGCAGATAGCTTATGCTATCCTGCCGAGCTCATGACTCGGCGCAGAGCGAGGTCACCCACGTTTGGAGAGCGTTCCTTGATGTTTCTGTCGTGGTACCGGCGTATCTGCTGCTCATGGCGCGCATGCCGAGTTAAGGCACAGAGCCTATGTTCTTCTAACGCGTCAACGTCGACCTGTCGACTGGACTCGGCCTCTCCCTCCTCATAATTCTTAACGCGTGGTGTGCTGAACGCGAGGTCGGCCGGTAGTACAGCCTCTGATCCGTAGACCATGAAGAAGGGTGAATATCTGGTTGCTTTGCTTCTTTGGGTATGAAGGCCCCATACCACATGTGGTACTTCTTTAGCCCAACAACCTATGCGTGGGTTTAGTGCATCGTAGATTTCTTTCTTGAGGGCGTCCAGGACCATGCCATTTGCCTGCTCGACCTGTCCGTTGCACCGTGGGTGAGCTGAAGATGAGTAGTACACGTCAATCTGGCTGTCTTGGCAGAAATCCCAGAACTCGTGCCCTGTGAACTGGGAGCCGAGGTCGGTGATGATCCGGTTTGGGACCCCGAAGCGGTGCGTTATTTCTTCGATGAAGGCCGCTGCCGTAGCCGACTTGGTGTCGGTAACGACCTTATACTCAATCCATTTGGTGAACTTGTCCACCGCGACGAGTAGGTGCTTGAATCCGCCTTGAGCTGGCTTAAACGGCCCCACATTATCTAGCCCCCATACCGCGAAGGGCCAGGATGGTGGGATAGTGCGTAGCGCCTGAGCCGGCAGGTGCTTTTGCTTCTGGAAGAACTGGCACCCGGCGCAATGCTGGACGAGTTCCTTTGCGTCAGATACCGCAGTAGGCTAGAAGAACCCGGATCTGTAGATCTTGCCAACTAGCGTTCTAGCTGCCGCGTGATTGCTGCATGCACCTAAATGATCTTCGTGCAATAGTGCCAAGCCTTCGCTGCGCAGGATGGACTTCATGAGTACTCCTGAGGATGCTGCTTTTCTGTAGAGCTCCGAACCGATGAGCACGTAGTTGGCGCTTCGCCGGCTAAGATGCTCGAGGGCGGTCTTGTCTTCCTTGAACTTGCCTTCTATAGTCATACGGTCGTTCTTCACGAACGCGATGAGTGGTTCATGCCAATCTTCTTCTGCTTCTGGAGGAGCCGCAACTGCTGCGACGACCTGGTCGGCAGTGGCTTTAGGTTCATCTTCATCCGGTAGTTTGATGGACGGCTTCCGTAGATCTTGCACGAACACGCCTGCGGGTACTTGGGATCGCTTAGATCCAAGTTTGGACAGGACATCGGCGGCGACATTCTCTTCACGTGGCACATGGCGGCATTCCAGCCCGTAGAAGTGGGCTTCTAGCATCCGAACTTCCGTGCAGTCAGCGTCCATCGTTTCTTTGGAACATTCCCAATTCTTGTTAACTTGCTCGACTACTACCTTTGAATCTCCAAAGCATAGGAGGCGCTTGACGCCGAGGGTAATGGCTATCCTTAACCCGTGGATCAGTGCTTCATACTCGGAGCTGTTGTTTGTCGCCTTGTAATGGATCTGCAGCACATACTTGAGGTGCTTACCTTCTGGTGATATAAATAGTACTCCCGCGCCGGCTCCTTCGAGGTTCAAAGCACTATCAAAGTACTTGGTCTAGTGCTCAGGTGGCTCGGTGGGTGTAGGCGCCTGAAGTTCTGTCCACTCGGCCAGGAACTCAACCAAAACTTGTGATTTGATAGACTGTCTTGACCTGAAGTTGATGTCGAAGCTTCCGAGTTCTACCGCCCATTTGACGTCTCGGCCGTTGATATCGCGGTTGTGGAGAATTTCGCCGAGCGGGAAGTTGGACACCACATGTATGGGGTGAGCTTGGAAGTAGTGGCACAGTTTTCTTGAGCAGATCAAGAGCACGTAGAGTAGCTTTTGCGGGTGCTAGTACCGGATTTTTGACTCGGCCAACACTTCGCTGACGTAATACACCGGTCTTTCAACCGGGTAGGAGTGTCTGTCTTCTTGGCGCTCCACGACCAGGGCTGTGCTTACCACATTGGTGGTGGCTGCTATGTATAGCCGGAGGGGTTCATCTTTCTTGGGCCTGGTGAGCACCGGCGGGGTGGCGAGGAATTGTTTTAGGTCGGCCAACGCTTGGTCGGCTTCTAGCGTCCACTCGAACTTGTCATCCTTCTTCAAGAGCTTGAAGAAGGGGGCCCCCCATTCACCTAGCTTGCTAATGAACCGACTTAGGGCTGCCATCATTCCTGTCAGCTTCATTATTTCTTTCTTGTTCTTGGGAGGCGGCAGATTCTGGATCGCCGCGATCATGGTCGGATTAGCCTCTATGCCCCGCTGGCTTACCAGGAACCAAAGGAGTTTGCCTGAGGGTACCCCAAAGACGCACTTGGTCGGGTTTAGCTTCCATCTGTAGCGGCGAAGGTTGTTAAACGTCTCTTGGAGGTCAGCGATTAGGGTGTCCGGGTCGTAGGTCTTGACCACGACATCGTCAACATAAGCTTCAGCATTACGCCCGATCTGAGTATCCAGGCAAACCTAGATTGCCTTCTGGTATGTCGCTCCGGCATTCTTGAGGCTGAAGGTCATTGTTTTGTAGCAATATATGCCGTGAGGTGTGATAAACGCCGTTTTGTTTTGGTCGGCCGGGTTGAGGGCTATCTGGTGGTAGCCAGAATAACAGTCGAGGAAAGAGAGTAGTAAACACCCGGCCGTGGAATCGACAACTTGGTTGATACGGGGAAGAGGGAAGGAGTCCTTAGGACAGTGTTTGTTGAGATCGTATAATCAATGCACATTCTCCATTCACCGGTTTTCTTCTAGACAAGTACAGGATTTGCAAGCCATTCGGGGTGCATGCACTCCCGAATGAAACCGGCTGCTAAAAGCTTATTCAACTCTACTCTAATGGCCTCCTTGCGATCTTGTGCGAACCGTCGAAGCTTTTGCTTGACCGGCTTGGTGGTCTTCACCAAATGCAAGGAGTGCTCAGCCTTCTCCCTTGGAACTCCGGGCATATCCGAGGGTTTCCACGCGAATATGTCCCAGTTGTCCCGCAGGAAGAAGGTGAGCGCGCTTTCCTATTTGGGGGACAGGCCTTGGCCCATTAGCGTCGTCTTGCTGGGGTCGTCGCTGAAGAGGGGGATCGCCTTGGTCTCCGTGTCTGGCTCGAGCGCTGTCATTGTTGCGTCTTGCTCCAGCACCTTGGAGTCAGCGGGTGGGTTGGTGTTGGCCTCGCTTGCGAGGAGCACGCTGTTGCCGAGTTGTCGCGAGAGCTCGGCAAGGCGGACAGCTTCTCCATCAGACTAATGACCCCGCTAATGACCCCGCTCGGGGCCGGCATCTTCATCACCAAGTAGGTGTGGTTGGGGATTGCCATAAAGCGAGCCAACATGGGCCACCCAAAGATAGCGTGGTAGGAGCTACCAAAGTCGGCGACCTCGAAGTGCAGGAACTCGGTGCGGTAGTTATCGGGCGTGCCAAAGGTGACTGGTAGGGTGACTCGCCCCACTGGATAAGCCGCCTTGCCTGGGATGACGCCGTAGAACGGATGGTCGGAGCCTCGGAGCCTGCTGTAGTCGAATCCCATGTCGTTCAGGGTCCTTGTGAAGATGATGTTGAGCGCGCTGCCTCCGTCAATCAGTACCTTAGTCAGGAGGACTCTGTCAACAACCGGGCTGACGATCAACGGGTATGAGCCTGGTTCAGGCAAGTGAATCCAATGATCCTTCCTGCTGAAGGTGATTGCAGTTTCCAACCACCTAAGGTACTCGACACCCTTGGTGCCCACGAGATTTATCTCACGGCTGTGGAGCTTCTTCTTCCTTTGGTCGCAAAACGCGTCGGGTCCTCCCAGGATCACGTTGACCTGGCGGTCGACGTGTTGGAAGTTGCCGCGCAGCTCATCTACAGCGGCGGTGTCTGGGCGGCGAGCGTCGCCATCTGGTGCTCTGTCATCACGGCGGCGGTCGTTGCGGTGATCGAAGTGGCGATCATTGCGGCGGTCGCCGTCTCTTCTATCGCCGCGATTGTTGTTGTAGCGTGGCTTCTTCGGCGCCGGAGGGACGCCGAGTTCCTACTTTAGGGTCCAGCAGTCTCTAAACAAGTGCTTCGCGTCCTTGTGGAGAGGACACGGCTCGTTTAGGCGGGCGAGCTGCTCAGGTTGGAGTCGTGACTCCACGCGGCCTTCGCCTTCTGCGACAGTTGCGACGTCAGGCCTGCTGCGTCTGTTGCGCGTGGGTTCCGCCTTCTTTTGCTCGGCCAGCGGGCAGTCGTGATCTTTGTCTCTCCGGTCTCTGGCCCTGAACTGAGCAAGCTTGGCTGCATCGGCTTTAGCCTCCTCCTCGACCACCTTCATCATCTCCCCAACCGTCTTGGGATCTTTCTTGAACAGGTTGCGGAAGACGTCCTTGTCGTACAGTCCGCGTCGGAAGGCATCTATGACGTCCCTCTCTTCGTCGTCTGTAAGCTTGTTACGGTTGTCGAAGAAGCGGTTGGTGTAGTCTCGGAGACTTTCACCCATGTTTTGGCGTACTAGATCCAGGTCGAACCTAGTGCCCGGCCGAGTGTAGGTGGCCTGATAGTTCTCTGTGAACACCTTGCAGAGTTGTGCCCAGCTGTCGATGGATTGTTCCGACAGTCCTGAGAGCCATAAGAGCGCCGCTTTCCCTAGCATGACCGGGAAGTATGCTGCTGCCTGGTCGGTGCTGCCGCGTGTGGCTTTGACCGCCGTGATGTAGGTTTGAATCCAGAGCTTGGGGTTGGAGCGACCGTTGAACTTCTCGACCATGGCCGGTTTGAAGGTATCCGGCCATGGGACCTGGCGTAGCCGCTTAGTGAAAGCCTCAAAGCCTTCGATCTCGAAGTCGTCCTCGCCGAAGTTGTTGTTGCCGCCGCCGTGACGGCGGTCATGGGCTCTGGGTGAGCCGTAGCGGCGGTCATATCGGTCGCGTTCGTCGAGCTCGCGGCGTGCGCGGTGATCGTCGACGTCGGAGTGCTCGGAGTAGTTGGCTCGGCGTTCGGGTCGGCCGAAGTCCCGATCGTATCGCTCTCGGCATTCCATCTCTGCGGCGCCGCGATCATGCCTGTGTAGTCGGTCGCGGAGGTCGCCGTCGTTGCGGCGGTGATTGCGTCGCATGTTACCGCCGTCGCGGCGATTCCGAGGGTGCCTGCCCTCGGACTCGTCCGGCTGGTGGTCAGTCGTGCGCTCCTGATCGACCTCCTCTGGGATGACATCCAGAGTTGGAGATCTATGCCGGC
>OAMR01001205.1:120283-135037 GCA_900205405.1 Echinochloa crus-galli
AGGAACGAGTCTGGAGCATGGAGGTGTGGCGGATGTGACGAAGCCCCCGCGCACGAGAGAGCTGAGAGAGGCGTCCAACAGCGGATGAGACGTGGCCCCCGCGCGTTGTTTTTGCTCGGAGTCGGTGTTTTTCATCTCGTCGGATAGGTCCTGCTTTGTTGCTAGAGTCAAATGAAAAAGCGATCCTTTTGAAGCAGAGTCCAAGAAAGTTGCGGCTACGGGACAGAGGCCAAGGCTGAAGTGTTGGAGAATGATAGGTTCTGGTAGGCTTAGGTCCGGTCCTGAGGCCAGTATTTGCTTGAAACAAGCCGGCTTAGGTCTGGTCCGGATGCCAAGATTTGCTTGAAACGAGCCCAGGCAGCTCCTAACGACTCTCCCTCTAATTGCTTAAAGGTAAGAACTTCGATTTGGAGGCTGGCTACCTTGGAAATTGGGAAGAAATTTAGGCAGATTTTCTCTCTGAGAGTTTCCCAACTCCCTTCCATAGTACCGACAGCCAGAGAGTACCATTTCTTTGCTCCTCCCGTTAATGAGAATGGGAATAGCTTCCATTTGAGTGTCTCTTGTGTCATGCACGCAATGGTCAGGCATGAGTAGAGTTGCTCAAACTCGCGCAAATGCGCATATGGACTCTCGTCACGCATTCCTGAGAACGATAGCTCACGAACCATGGCTATGAAGCCGGGACGTAGCTCATAGCCGGGTGTGGATATGGGATGTGATGATGGTGGAGGCTCCAAACAAGCGCCCTTTGGAGCCGAGTGTTGGCGTAAGGTAAGAGTGGGATCCATATGGATGGTGGAATACACGGACAACTTGGGTTCGGAATCAGAACAGCTACCGTTCCCCAGCAACGGCGCCAGAAAGCTTGTTGGCACTCCTTACGGCCTACAGATAAATCCGCAAGCGGACGGATACCGATGTAGCTTTCACCCGGGAGTATTCCAAGGTATCGATTTCCACGGGGAACGAGAAGTGTACTAATCCTAAACTAGAATGCTCAATTAATCAGAGGGAGGTACAAGAGTTACCAGACAAGACTCGGATGTCACTCGAAGTAGAGCCGCATCCGTAGAGGTACAGCGGGAAGAGGGGCCGACACTCCGGCTCCTCTCCGGGACACTCACCTCTCCTCTATCCCTATTTCTACTGAGTGGCAGAACCTAGTGACGCCTACTCTTCTTCTTCTCTTGTGTTGTATTTGATACAAGGTGTATGCCACTGCTTATATAGGTGTCCTAAGGCGGTTTGGAGTGGAGTAACTGCCAAGGGATCCAGGGGATATTCCCTATTGATTCGGGCAAAGAGACCGGGTTCGGCCGAACAGGTCGGTTCGGCCGAACCCCTGGATCCACCGCCTTGGCTCTACACGGCATGGATGCACTCCTGGAGGCGGTTGGTGCATTGGGGGCGGTTCGGCCGAACTGGTGGGTTCGGCCGAACTGGGCTTTCAGCCCAGAACGCCCCCCGTGCACCGCCTCTTGCTCCTGGACCCCTTGGGCTGGCCATTGGTGCTTGGGTTTGAGTTGATTCGGCCCAGGATGACGTGTCGGTGCTCCGGGATGTGTTGGCGGTCGTCCTACGTGGCTTGCACAGTCGTTGCTTGGTTGTTGTAGACGTGGACGGCTCCCGGCGGCCTGTACGACTAAGGGGGTAACCGGCCGAACGGACGTCGTTCGGCCGAATTCAGTCATTTCCGACCCCTATAGCACGTATTTCGCAATGTTGTACCTGCACAAGCGACACTCACCAAAACTCGTGGAACTCCATTAGAAATAAAACCTAAGTACATGGAATGTTGCATAGTCTCTCATTTATTCCCGCGTATTGGTGGTCGAATTTGGGTTGTAACGACCGCCAACAAGCTCCCCCAAGCTTGGCTCTTTGCTCGTCCTCGAGCAAAGATAAAACTTAGGCTCGGTGGATCAGGAGTTGCTACAATGTCATTTCTCTTGCAGGTAACTTTATAAACAACTAGTACTCAAATTTACTTGAATCATTAGCAAGGTATTAATTCACCATTTTACCTATGGGGCTTATAGCAATCTCCTTATCTTGGGCGGTTGAAAGGATGAACAGTTTAACTTAGTTTTATTCCACTCTACTCTTTTCAGGATCCTATCTCGGAGTTTTCACCCTTTTGTGAAAAGATAAATTGTTCCTCATTGGCTCACTCAATCGCTCAAGTGTATTTGATCCTCACCAAAGGCTTTGCCTTCTTTTTATCCTAACATCTAATTTGGCTTTTTGTGTGGCTCAGGGACAAAGGATGAAGGCATACAAGCATCTTATATTTTGCTAAGTCAAAGACCGGACCTTAGGAGAATCAAATCACACTCTTAGATCGAGAAGTGCAAGTGTGTGGAATATGCGAGTGGAATATGTGGAGTGGAATTTGGTGGAACTTCATGGAATGATTCTTCCTCTCCTTTATTTATTTTTCGAGAGCATGGGCTATCTTTTATTCCTTTTTTTGCCATGCCTTTTTGGCATGCTTTTCTTTTTCTCATATTTTTGCCATGCCACTTGGCATGCTTTTCTTTTTCTTTTTGCATAGCCCATGCCTCTACTTCAAAGATATTTGGAGAGGGAATCAAGAACATGAAGTTTATTTTGTGGAATGGATGATGGCATGGTTTTGCTAACTCCCAGTGTAGGAATTGCAAGTGAGAGGTGGAGTGTTTGGAATCTCGATCTTGAAAGCATGAAAGATCCCTCAAAGGTCACAACAATTTGACAAGGCTCACTAAGATGACAAGCAGCATATGGTAGAAAGTTTAGAACTAATCCTATCATGGCTCTGGTAGGAATTTTGACCAATGAGGAACTTTGTTTTATTTTTGAAAACATAAACATCCGAGATTTTCACCATACTAAGAGCCGAAATAGAATTCAACCGAAGTCTCACTATATCAATCCCCACAACAACCGAGACTTGGAATAAGGCATATGCTCCCACAAGGTTTTCAGGTTCATTTCTACTCATGCCAAATAACTCAAGCATAGTCAAGCAACTAGTTGCAACAAAGTACTAGCAAAATTAATGACAGAGCAACTATTCATCATTTCCAAAGTGAGAGGCATATGTTTCATTCCATACATGGTTGGGAGTTAATTGGTATTTTCAATTGAATGACCAAAGTGCTGAGTAATTCGGAACATACCTGATGGGGGTCTCCCCCAAGCTTGGACTCTTCACTGGTAGGGATTCAATCCTTGAAAGGTACTGAGTCAGCTGGTCGGCCTGCTCGTTCTCGTCCTGCTCCTCCACTGTGCCATGCCTGTACTCATGTATCTTTTGTTAAACAGGGCAATCTCCGGTTGGCTCAAATGCACCAACCGGAGCGACAATTTTATTCTTTCTGCATTCAACTCTGATTTTATTTATTCATCAAGCTAAGGTTGGAAACAAAATGTGTTGGAAGGGAAATAATTAGAGCACCTCCTAAACAATGATTTAAGCAAAGGGAAATTGAATTGGGAAATAAATTGAAACTAATGGTGCTCTAAAAGATACAACCACACGACATCTACTCTATAGATGGATTGTAAAGGTCTAGATGTCATGTGGCTTTGGCGAGCCACTTGAATTTGGTTGTGAATGCTTGGAAGAGGACATTGTTCTTGTCCATCTGCCAAGGCTCGCCTTCAGTGACCTTCTCATCCCGGTTGCTCAACTTCTGGCTGGTTTGTGCCAGTTCTTTTTCAGGCTCTTCAACCATGGGTTTCTCTTCTCCCTCCTCCATGGCTTCTTCGTTAGTGGACTTGTCATACACATGGGAGAGCCCTTGGGTGAGGAAAGGTCTTTGGATACAGGATTGGGTGGTCATGGCGGCTGGAAATGTGAACATTTGGTCGTGTTCGGGATGTGATGGGAGGATGGTTTCTGACTTGAGATCTATTGAGTGCCTTGCATTTGAATTTAGTGGTTTTATGTGTGTAGAGTTTTCAAAAATTTGTTTAGAAGCCTAATGGGAATTTTTCTAGATTTATCTGAAATTTATTCTCATTTTCCTAGAGCATATTCTAATTTTTAGAATAATCAAAAATTATTTTCATGAGTTCCAAATACATTATTTCGGTTCCTCATGTCCAAATCTATCTGTAGGATTTTTCCTTGGATTTTTGGAATTTTTGGAGTATTTTTCTTGGTTCAAATATGAATTCTAGACTTATCTAGAATTATTTTATAACCAGGAAATTAATTATTCCGAAAATTAAAATCACATTAAATCTTAGTAGACCAGCCCTGGCCCAGAGTTGACCCAATTTTAGCCCAAATCCATCCCATCACTTTGTTGGGCCGAATTTCAAAGCCCATTACCCATTAGTGTCTCTAAAAGTCTATTAGCATTGAAAGAGGCTAAACCATGTTTTAGTCCCATATTGCTAATGGACGTGGAGGTGAGAGGTTTTCTCGCTATATATACAAACCACCTCTTCTCCAGAAAAGGCACACCACCATCGACTCCTTTACAGGGAGGCCCCTTGAATGGGAATCCCTAAGGTAGTCTTTTTCCACTATATCTTCTGCTAGTGCCCGTCTTCACATCAATGTCGTTGCTCTCATGCCAACGCCGTCGTTGGTCTCCGCATCACCGTCGTTCGTCCGCGTCCTGCCAAGATCGCCGTCGTCGAGCTTCAGCAGGAGGAACGCAAGCCCACACACAAGCGTTCATCCACTGCCCCACTGTCGTACCGGTGAGCACCCGGCCATCACGTTCCCTGACTTTCTAATCCTGGTGCCATGGCCTGACGCGTATATATCTTTCGCATGCACACGCTGTAGGCTGTAACTGCAGAGATGGGACATGAACGTTGCCTCTTGCTGTGTTCTATTCGAAGCCGCTATCCCTGCCATCGCCAGTCATCCAGGAACAAACCACCGGCCATGAAGGCGCGAGCAAGGTGACAGCAAAAGGAAGAGATCACGTATGTATGGAAAGCTACGTACATGCACGGGGACACTAGCTGCACAACAACAAACAAGCAACCGGCCATACAGGTTCATTGAGCATTAATTTATTTACTCTCGTCGTTATCTTAGACCCAGCCGAGCCGCTTATACCATTTGCTGCAACTGCGATACTGTGTGTTTCTGCTGCTGCTGCTGCGTACGTGCAGTGCTGATGAGTTGCCATCGCCGGTCATGCAGAAGATGGACCCCCGAGGCCTGAACAAGATGGACATAGCCATATACGTGTGTAGAAACAAGCAAGACTTTGTGCATGCAAGTGTTGGCATCATGGATTCATGGTGACGTCTTGCCTATGTGCAATAAATAATGTTTTCCTGTAGTAGCATAACTACGTTTTGTAGCGGCACTCCTTTTCAGTTTGTCCAACAAATCTTTTGATCATCTATATTTCAGATACAATAATCCTTGTCCCCGTCAAAACATTGTTGATCTGATCAATTCTTTTTCTTAATTATTGTGTATCACTCCTGTGCAATAATTTTTAGTTCCTTTATTTTCTTTTCTAATCTAGAAATCCATCTATGTTCCAGAAGTGCCTGCATCATCTCGTTGGCATGTATTCTGCTGAACGCCAACAAGGTCGTAGCCCTATACGCGCTTCCATCACCCAGAGTCTGTTCGTCAGCATGCATGGTCAAGATAAATTTTCCTCTCCGTGATCAACACAGGACGGCCATGACGGAGGGTGAGCTGCTGCCTAATCCTTCTTGCCACATTATTCTATTACCAAATCATTCTGTTGATGTCATAGATGGATCATGCCTTAGCAACTATTCACTTTTCCTTTCACGTCACTTCTGATCACTTCCGCTCCATAAGTACCTAAATGCCCTTATGACCTTGTTTAGCATATATATTTCTCATTTTAAATTCGATTTCAGTGATTCTTACGCTCCTGCGACCGTATTAAAGTATACAATAATTTAGGGCGTTCTATTTGAATTGTTTGTTATGATTGGTGTATTGTTCTTAGTCTATATTGTTTGTTTGCTTGTTTAGCTGTTTGTTGTGCTCGATGATTGCTGCGAGTAGAGGAAGGTCATTTGAGAGATTCAAGATCAAGAATTGAAGAGTCTGAGCAGCTGTATAATGGATGTGAGGCAAGTTATAGCACGGACAATCCTTGCTACCTATTCACCTCTTAATCATTTATTTCATACATGTATGTGTCTAATTTGATGTACCTTTAAGGTTGTACCTAGCTTTGTTTACCCTATACCTTGATTACCTTGGGTTATTGCATTTGGGTAGACCTTTGCTAGGCGCAGCTACTATCACCTTTGTTTAATTGTTAAACTTGTATTAATGGTCCACTTCAACTTTAATGTTAAAACTTGTTTTTTTAATCTTGACTTAATGGTTCACTTCAATGTTAATGGTAAAACTTGCTTTTTAGCAACATGGATTAGGGAGCTAGGGCGTACGCTTCGTGCTTGGCCCTAGTGTCTCTCCGTAAGGACTGGTTCTTAAAGCGGCAACCCAGGAACCTGTCGCCACCGCTGGAACTATAATGGCTCTGGTCTTGGACAAGTAACATGTATGTCTCCAGCTTGACAGTAGTTATCGACGGGCCGACGGCGTTATGGGAAGCATGTGTGAGAGTATGGTTTGATCCACCGAGGACGGAGTGTCCGTCGGCTATGTCCCCGTGAGGCACAGTCCCGTGTTGGGAGCCACCGTATGGCGGGGGTTCCTCACGTTGCGCTATTTATTTTGTTGTTGATATTCATTACCGCGCTTGGACGCCATTGACCCCCTCGTGTTGCGACATGGGCGTAAGTCAATCTCGGTGCCTTGGGTCATGCTGCCTAGGTTGTACCATAACGGCTACTGTTTCGTTAGGGTGTCTTGTGAAAAGCCTCGTAGCGTCCCTATGCAGTCACACCTCGGAAGTGTTGATGTGCGTGGTTGGGTGCAAAGTTCCTTTGAACTTTTACGCGACTGGTGGGTAAAGGGCGAAACCTCTGCAGAGTGTACGATCTATCATGATAGCCTTGCTCAGGGTCACGAGCGGCCTGGATCCTTTTTGATTAGAAGTTGATATTTATTATCATTTAATGTTCACCTCTACTATATTAACTGGGTTACAATTGGGATTCATGCAAATGTAGTGATTAAGATGATGTTAAAATGAAACAACTAAAATTGCTAATGCAGTACAGCCGTGTCAAGCCTTTCTTTTAAGCCTTCATTATCCGTGTTGTATTTGCTAAGTAAGACAATTACTTACACTTGCCATTCAACAAAATCCCGGATGGGTAACAGATGGATTAGATGGTACTGCTGCTATTGAATTTCCTGAAGATCTACCATTCTACTAGCTGTGCTCGTGTGCTCAACCAGTCGGTGTCCCCGTTGGTTATGGTTATCGGCTTCGTTTTCGTTTAGAGAGAGTTATTAATGAGACTTCCGCTGTTTTATTCATTTATTTGAGTCAAACTCTGATGTAAAACTTTTTCAGGCTCTTCAACCATGGGTTTCTCTTCTTGCTTGGGTTTGAGTTGATTCGGCCCAGGATGACATGTTGGTGCGCAGGGATGTGTTGGTGGTCTTCCACGTGTCGTGTGTTGTCGTTTGGTTGACGTGGACGGCTCCCGCTGGCCTGTACGACTAAGGGGGGTAACCGGCCGAACGTGTCGTTCGGCCGAATTGGTCATTTCCGACCCCTATAGCACGTATCTGTAGATATTGTACCTGCATAAGCAACACTCACCAAAACTCATGGAACTTTATTAGAACTAAAACCTAAGTACATAGAATGTTACATAAAGCCTCTTTTATTCCCGAGTATTGGTGGTCGAAGTTGGGTTGTAACGACCGCCAACAGTCTTCATCTGCAGCCTCGGCCTGCCGGCGCTGAGCTCGGAGAGTGTTTGCATCTATACGACGTTGTCGTGCGGATGCGGTCTCGTTGTCTTGTGTGGGTTGGTCCTCGGAGACGAGTCCCTCACGATCTGGCCACGAAGCGTGGCGCTTGGATACGTCCGCCGAGTTCTCGGGGGTCCTCAGTATGGTCGTTGCAACCTGGAACTCGCCGCAATCTGGAATCTGGGCGGCTCTATAAGGTTTTCAGATTGGATCTGGGCCTCGCGGTATGGGAGCCGGCCAGAGTAGTCGGCAGCCGCGTTCTTCAGTCCATGGGGACACGTGTTCCCTAAGCGGTCTAGGACTCGCTCGGACATGGCGATGCACTTAGCGAGCGTGTCGTTGATGCGATTTAGCCCGTTGATGATCTCGTCGGGGTAAGGTACTCGGCGCCTCGGAAGCAGATCCAGAATCCGTTCGTGGACGCTCGAACTGCTCGATGAGCCGATCAGGCACGTCCGGGGGAGTCCCCGGGGTTGTTGAAGTCGAGTCCGCCGGCGTCAAGTTGACGCCGAGCTGGAGTCGCTGGAGTTGGCGAAGAAGTTGCATCCCGGAAGGTGCTTGGGGCTGCCGCTCATGTTCGCCGGGAAGACGACGTCGGATCGATCTGCCATCTAAACCTACTTGGTTCCGACCAGGACTCTAGTCCAGGTCGGTTATGTTTGGAATATCCCTAGATATCCGGACGAGCCGCCCGCCAGGTCTTCAAATTGCCCATCAAGTCGGGGTGCCCGGGTGGGCCGCGTAGGGGGTCGACCCACGGGCCTGTCAGACGTGGGCCCTGGCCGCCGTAGTCTGGCCTGACAGTGGGCCCAGGGGTACCCATATCGCACAGATATGTGAAATTAAAATGAACAAAAACAGAGCAAAATAATCAATTTTGATTATCTGTGCTACAAATTTATCCGGAAGCTTCTAATTCTTATGCCTCCTGGTATTCGAGCCCGGGTTGATGGACTAGCGCTACTATAATCAGTATAAATATTCTCGTAACGACTGAATCATCACATGCATGCTTGTTGCTACTGATCATTTGACATCATTGATCGAGGTCCATATATGAACACAGGATGCCGACTGTCGACTGATCATGGTTGTGTGCACGTGCAGCAATTTGAAAAACAGATCTCTGCTGCCTGCTGGTCAAGGGCCATCTTTGATTCTGAGTGTAGGCACCTTTGTACTGGACGCGCCTTGTCTTGTGCATCAGTGCATGGGATTATGCGTGTTGGAATTTAGTAGCTCCAGCTGCAGATTATTAACAAAGTTTATGTCCTGCCAGGATTCTTGAAGGACGACTTGCAAAGTTTATGTCCTATACCTCGTACCTTGGCTACGTCCGTTGCCTTAGAATGGAACTAGCATAATGAATATGAAACTTTGGAACTATGGTATTATTTTGAAAATTTTGGTTGTAAACGAAATTGAGCCGGTTGCGAAAGTTTGAGGATGAGAACGGCCGTTTTCGTAGTTCAGGGACGAAATTGAGCTTTCGATAATAGTTTAGGGACGGAATTGGCTATTCCGCCCTTTTTTCAATTCATTTTTTCTTATTTATTTAATTATTAATTTAATCATTTGTTTCTTTATCCTTCTAATGCATATGTATAATTTCTATAGAGTTTATAATTTATCTCATTCATCTTATTTTTTAATTAAATAACAAAAAATCATAAATGAATGTCTCTAGAGTGAAAATGTATTGTTCTATTGTATAATTTAGGTTGTTCTGTGATAAAAAAATTATTGTTGATATAAATTTATTTGTTAACTCTTGTTGACTAATTTATTAGAGATGTAAACTTGGAATAATAGATTATTCACTATTAAATTAATTTTTTCAGTTGTTCATCATCTAGAATAATTTATTCATGTATGGACAAATTTATTCACTTTGTAGACTAATTTGTTCATTTTTATATTTTGTTCACTCCTCTATTATTACACTGTAAAGAGCGAGCAATTTGGTGTTTCTTCTATCCTCGCTCACATGCAAACACTACCAGAATGCTAGAAAATCTTCTATCCTCGCTCAAATGCAATTTGGTGTTTCCCACCCGGTGCAACTAATCCGGGGCTAAAGAGGTACCCCTTTAGCACCGGGTTGAATAACCGGTGCTAAAGGGTCCCTTTAGCACCGGGTGCAGCCACGACCCGGTGCTAAAGGGTCCCTTTAGCACCGGGTGCAGCCACGACCCGGTGCTAAAGGACCTGCCCCGGGTGCCAGCGCCTTTAGCAGGGCCTTTAGCACCGGGTCGTGGCTGCACCTGGTGCTAAACCGGTTGCTGTCTGCAACCGGTGCTAAAGGCCCCGGATTTCTTTTTTTTTTGCTTTTTTCAGTAGCCATGCATGATTTATATGTTCATTATATAGAAAAACTAATTTTATTCTTCATAATCAATGCAACAGAGTATGGTGCTGGGAACATGGTGTCAACACATGGGGACATTTATAGTTATGGAATTTTAGTATTGGAAACCATAACTGGGAGGAGGCCCACTGACAATTCATTTGGACAAGGATTGAGCCTCCGGGAATACGTTGATCTGGCCCTTCAGAACAGAGTGATGGATGTTGTTGACACGCGCCTGTATCCAGACCTTCATAATGAGCTTCATACCATGGGAGATGCTTCATACATGAGGAAGATAGATTGTCTTGTTTCCCTTCTCAAGCTCGGGATGTCCTGCACTCAGGAATTGCCATCGACCAGAATGCCAACTGAAAGTATCATCAAAGAGCTGCTTGCCCTAAAAGATTCTCTACTCAGAGAATGCAGAACATCAACATAAGCGATATGCGAATTCGACAAAGGTTATGTTGTGTATGGGATTATTTCATTCATAGTAGTGCTTTCCTACTTCAACTTTTTACAAAAAAATTGAGTTAACTCATTGCGAGTGTAAGGGGTGAATTAAGTAGGGGAAAATATACATCACCTTGTCATCATGTCCATGATGTTCTGTAGTTTTTCTTTTGGAGTGTGCAACGAATCAAAGACGTTCACGACACCCCGGTCAGGACACAATATTATTAAGAACCAGTGGAATCTGTGCACATGTATACATTATAACCAGAAATGAATTAGTACACAGACAGTATAAGAAGAAGAAGCCTGTGTATGTACTCACTCGATGTTGTACGGGATTAGCATTGGAAAGCTTATCTCCTTAGCTTTCCAAGCATATATTTGTATAGGTTTCCATATGTTTCCTCAGGATTCATCAATATCATTTCTTCACTTATCCTTCGAGGATCCACGAAACCAACGTCATATATCCCGGATCTGCGATATTTTTGAATCTCCATTCTGCATATATTAAGCAATAAATAAAGCCCGCGTCAGCATAGATTGAAATTATTGTTTTCAAACTGTGAATTATAAGCAACAACAAAGTACTTACAGTGTCCAACATGTGATCAAATCCACGTCCATGGCGTCGCGGTGGTACAGCTCATATATATCATTAAACCTGAGCCAGACAAAATCCGCGTCACCATTGTAGAAGTCTTGGTCCTTCACGCCTACTTTTATCATGCGCCGTTTATTCCTTCTTGATTCTTCCAAATACCAGTCATGGAATCGGCGCATCTTCGTCTGTAGGTTGCTCTCCATTTCAGGAGGGACCATAGGCTCGCCAAGCTTAAACGGCCACTTCAGCGTTGTGTTTACAGGCACCTCTTCTTCCCCCAGGACTTGCGCTCTGGTTAGTCCAGTCTCGGCCATTACTCGTTGAATGTTAAGCTCGTCCAGAGATGGCAATGGACCCAAGGGACGCTGAGGTTGCTGGCCGAGCTGAGGAACCTTTTTGGATGGGCCCGCCTCCTTATCCGCAGCCTTCCGTTTCCGGCGAGATTTCAGTAATGAGCGGTCATAGTCTGTTACTATTACTTCCTTCTGTTGACCCTTGCTCAAATTACCGAGGAATGACTTCACGATGGTGGGATCAAGCTTCGGCTCCGGCTCAGGTTTTCTCCTCCACTCGGCCATTTGCCTCTTTGTGTCTGCTTTTACCGAGGCTTCGAGCTCCTCTAGAGTCTTCTCACCCGCTCTTTTCTCTGGTGCGGGCTTCTCTCTAGTTTTTCGCGCCTTCTTCGCTGGTGGAGTGGGGGCAGAGGCTTTAGTGCGGCGTCCCCTCTTCGGCGGAGGAGACGGAGACCTCTTTGGCGGAGGAGACGGGCTTGCATCAGGAGCTCCCGGAGAATCGTCATGATGTGGATCTCTTGGAGGTGACGGGGGCTTGTTGGTAGCCGCAGGTGTATCGGGTATAACGATGTCTGCCTTGCTCCATAGAATGATGCAGTGAGAACACTGACCGAGTTTTGTTTCTCCGTCACCTCCGGGGATGTCAAGTTCCAAGTCTTCCCAGCTGGTGACGACTTGCTCCACCTCAACAGGTACGTAACCATGTGGAATGTCATTGCAGTGCCATTTTTGCCCTTCTTCCACACGTTTGGTCATACCGTATGCGACCTGATAAGTTAGTAGTCACAAAGAAAGTTAGTAAATGAATGGTATTTACGGTGAAATGTATGCAGTATGAACTAAGGTCGCATACGTACCACCACAGCTAAGTTCTTCTGCCTGACGACAAGCTCGCACGCGGTCCGTTGAGTTATTTCATCCACGGTGTAACGGACCGCTTCGGCGGCCTGTGTGGAAGCGTGACTGCTTTGATATTGCTGTGGAGGGCTAATAAGGGCCGCATCTTGGAGAGGTGCATGCTCTGTGGAACCGGTCCCGCCTGTGGCTTGTTGGAGAGGTGCAGGCTCTACCGGGTGGGAAAGCCCTTTAGCACCGGGTTTCCCACCCGGTGCAACTAATCCGAGGCTAAAGGGGTACCCCTTTAGCACCGGGTTGAATAACCGGTGCTAAAGGGGCCCTTTAGCACCGGTTGCTGCCTGAAACCGGTGCTAAAGACCCCGGATTTCTTTTTTTTTTTTGCTTTTTTCAGTAGCCATGCGTGCACGTCTATATACGTATATATTCTAATACGTGTATTCTAATGCGTATTCGGCCGACTCTATATTCATACTAGCTGACATTTCATCAAAATAGAAGACATATATATTACAAAAGTAGATATTCATGCATGTCAACTCGAGTTATATATATTTAAACTGTATTTTCTACTTAATTAAGATTGACGACTATCTTGTTGCACTGTCCGGCACGTCCTCCAGTACTGGCGAGAAGTATTCTCCTCGGGGATTGACGACCTCGTCCCAGATCCATCCGACGAGCTGTTCTGCAATTGCGTCAATTCTTTCTAGCTCCAGGGACTCTTCCTTCAGCCTGAACATCTATAATTTACAAATAATTGAAAGATATTTAATCCGCCGAGTTGGAGACAATAATTGTGCACTTAATAATAATGGAAATGTTGTTTATTATTACGTACCATAATATCGTGTTGTGTAAGCTTTTTATGTCCCCAATTCCACATGAAATCGCAAACATAGTATGCACATAAATTATTTCCCGGCCCCTGTTTGGCACACTGTCGACCAAAAGAAATTAAGTAAAATTCATATAATATATTAGCCGAGGCCTACATGTACAAATTACTTGCTTACCGGAAAGCCAATGTTCCATTTTAGTGTTTCATGTTGAATTCCCGGGTGTTCTTGACGGAATTGAATCCAGGCCCTGCGAACAAAAAAATTGAGTTAAGTCATTGCGAGTGTAAGGGGTGAATTAAGTAGGGGAAAATATACATCACCTTGTCATCATGTCCATGATGTTCTGTAGTTTTTCTTTTGGAGTGTGCAACGAATCAAAGACGTTCACGACACCCCGGTCAGGACACAATATTATTAAGAACCAGTGGAATCTGTGCACATGTATACATTATAATCAGAAATGAAATAGTACACAGACAGTATAAGAAGAAGAAGCCTGTGTATGTACTCACTCGATGTTGTACGGGATTAGTATGGAGTCGCAGTAATTTTGTTTCTTAATATATTTGTATAGGTTTCCATATGTTTCCTCAGGATTCATCAATATCATTTCTTCACTTATCCTTCG
Organism: Echinochloa crus-galli; assembly: GCA_900205405.1. Taxonomy (NCBI): domain Eukaryota; kingdom Viridiplantae; phylum Streptophyta; class Magnoliopsida; order Poales; family Poaceae; genus Echinochloa; species Echinochloa crus-galli. The sequence goes on from OAMR01001205.1 coordinate 134,158, forward strand.
AGGATCCACGAAACCAACGTCATATATCCCGGATCTGCGACATTTTTGAATCTCCATTCTGCATATGTTAAGCAATAAATAAAGCCCGCGTCAGCATAGATTGGAATTATTGTTTTCAAACTGTGAATTATAAGCAACAACAAAGTACTTACAGTGTCCAACATGTGATCAAATCCACGTCCATGGCGTCGCGGTGGTACAGCTCATATATATCATTAAACCTGAGCCAGACAAAATCCGCGTCACCATTGTAGAAGTCTTGGTCCTTCACGCCTACTTTTATCATGCGCCGTTTATTCCTTCTTGATTCTTCCAAATACCAGTCATGGAATCGGCGCATCTTCGTCTGTAGGTTGCTCTCCATTTCAGGAGGGACCATAGGCTCGCCAAGCTTAAACGGCCACTTCAGCGTTGTGTTTACAGGCACCTCTTCTTCCCCCAGGACTTGCGCTCTGGTTAGTCCAGTCTCGGCCATTACTCGTTGAATGTTAAGCTCGTCCAGAGATGGCAATGGACCCAAGGGACGCTGAGGTTGCTGGCCGAGCTGAGGAACCTTTTTGGATGGGCCCGCCTCCTTATCCGCAGCCTTCCGTTTCCGGCGAGATTTCAGTAATGAGCGGTCATAGTCTGTTACTATTACTTCCTTCTGTTGCCTAAAACCCTAAACCCTAAACCCTAAACGTGTTCGGCCATGCGCATTTGGTTAGCGAACGTCGCTTTCGGCCATGCGCATTTGGTTAGCGAACGTCGCTAACCAAATGCGCATGGCCGAACACGTTCGCTAAGCAAATGTGCATGTTCGGCCATGCAACAGGTACCTGCACACACAAACACGTACACGGCACGAAGGCCGGCTCACAAACATGCACGCACGGCACGA
>OAMR01001330.1:0-49815 GCA_900205405.1 Echinochloa crus-galli
GGAGGTCATCTCCAAGCAAGCCGGGATTGCTGACCTTGAATGGCAGCACGAGCGCAAGCAGCTACTCGAAGTCATCGATGGTGAGTTCCGTAATCTGCTCAATCTCAATCTTCCGAATGTCTTACCAACTTTGTAGTCTCACCAATCTTTGCTTTCTTCCTTGCTTTATTGTGAACAACACATTCGGCAAAGCTTAGTCGTAACAGCGTCAGACCCGAAAAACGACCTAACACAACACAGCCGAATCCAATTCAGTAGAACCGAACCTGATTCGGCATGAATCCCAAACGACACGGCAACTGCTCGGTTCTGGTCTCGTTGCCATGTCGACGCACACCGGCACTGACTATTCCAGGATGCCGGTTGGTTTCGCCAACAGCAACCCAGAAGACATCGATGATATTGACGCCTCCATTGATCGTCTTGATGGCCATGGTGCTGCCATTGCCGATTCCATTCATCCCCAGTCTGTTTTGAACAGGCTCTTCCAGTAGTTTGTACTAGGGACTTATGGAATTCCGGCAACAAAACTTATCTTTTGTGATCCCTCTTGTGATATCTTCATTGAATAGATGATGTATATTGTTAGCACTAAGGGCAATACAATCTAGTATTGGCCACCTTTCCTTCGTCGGAAAATTTTTGTTCCGAAGGCGGCTTCTTCCCGAATGCCGGCTATTCGAATTGTGTCTTAATCAACGATCAATCTCAACGCTAGGATAGTATTTCTTCAAATATCTTCCGTTTATAGCAGCAGTGAATTATTTTCCCAGTAAAGTTTTCAAAATATATGCATTTCCAGGCACGCATCTAACCACTCTGAAAGGACCTTCCCAATTTGGTGACCACTTACCGAATGTACTGTATTTAGTACCAATCGGCAATATTGCTTTCCAAACTAGATCACCTTCTGCAAATTGCCTGACTTTTACCTTCTTGTTGTAATATTTGGCAACTCGCATCTTATTTTTCTCAATATTTTCCAATGCTTTGAGACGAATCATATGCAAATCCTCCAATTCATCCATCATCAAGTTACTGTAATCTTTAGAACTTAAATCTCTCTGCAACCGTATTCTCCTCGACTCTGTTTGTAATTCCCACGGCAAAATGGCATGATGTCCATACACTAGTTCATAAGGAGACGTTTTTGTAGCCCCATGAGGAGCCATTCGGTAAGCCCACAATGCTTCATTGAGTACCGAATGCCACCTCCTTGGCTTTTGATCAATTTTCTTCTGTATGATTTTAATCATGATCTTGTTGGAAGCTTCTGCCTGTCCATTGGCTTGAGCATAATAAGGAGAAGAATTCAGTAATTTTATCCCCATACTTTCAGCAAAATCTCTGAACTCTGAAGATGTAAATTGAGACCCTTGATCTGTGGTAATTGTCTGAGGAATTCCAAATCTGTAAATGATGTGCTCTTTGACAAATTCAATCATATCTTCTGATGCTACCTTTCTCAATGGAATCGCCTCAACCCACTTGGTAAAATAATCTGTTGCTAAAAGTACAAACTTATGCCCCTTGCTCGATGGAGGATTTATTTGGCCAATCAAATCTATTCCCCATCCTCTGAATGGCCATGGCTTGATAATGGGATTCAAAGCCGATGCTGGAACTCTCTGAATGTTTCCAAATTTCTGACAGTCTTGACATCCCTTATAATATTCAAAGCAATCTTCCAACATTGTCGGCCAGTAATATCCAGTTCTTCTAATAACCCACTTCATTCGGTAAGCTGACTGATGTGCTCCACATAATCCATCATGCACTTCACTCATCAACTTCTTTGCTTCTTCTTGATTTAAGCAACGTAATAATACTCCGTCCAGGGATTTATAATATAAATCTTTATCAAGAAGAACAAACTTTATAGCTTTATACCTGAGTCTTCTAGAAACCTTCTGGGATGGATTCTCCAAATAATCGGCAATTTCTTTCCTCCAATCACCTTCTGCCAAACTACTCCCGAAAGCACAGTCATCAGTAGCAAATACCTCTTGATTTTCTCTGTAACCTGATGCACTTTGAGCCAATCTATTTGCTTCTCCATTATCCCCTCTAGGAATGTGTTGTAGAATTACTGACCGAAAGCTCTTCAATATTTCTTTGCATTCTTCATAGTAATTCCTCAAGATATCACTTTTGCATTCATATTCACCATTCAATTGTTTTATGACCAATTCTGAATCTCCAAAAATTTCAACTGCAATGGCTTTTGCTTCTTTCAAATATTGGAGCCCTCTGAGTAATGCCTCATACTCAGCCTGATTGTTAGTAACAGTAGATTGAATGGGAATAGCAAACTCAAATGTTTCTCCTTTGGGTGAAATTAATAAAATACCTGCTCCACCACCTTTGTCACATGAAGAGCCATCGAAGAATAACACCCAAGGAACAATGTTAAGCAAATCTATTGATGTATCATGATGCTCAGTAATGAAGTCAGCAATAATCTGCCCCTTGACAGCTTTTGCCGATTCAAACCTTAATTCGAATTCAGATAAGGCCAAAATCCATTTGCCAATCCTTCCATTCAAAATTGGCATTGACAACATATGCTTAATCACATCAAATTTCGAATGTACAACGCATTCGGCATTTAGCAAATAGTGCCGAAATTTTGTACATGAGTAATAAACACATAAGCAAAGCTTCTCTATAGCCGAATACCTTGTCTCCGGGTCTAGTAACTTTCGGCTAAGGTATGCAACTACTCTTTCCTTCCCTTCAAATTCTTGAATAAGGGCCGATCCAATAGTTTGGGCATCGGCCGCCACGTACAACTTGAAAGGCTTGTTCAATTGTGGAGGCACCAACACTGGTGGCTTCTTCATGTACTCTTTTATCTCATCAAAAGCCTTCTGTTGTTCGTCACCCCATACAAACTTTTGATCCTTTTTTATTTTCAATAGTGAGGAAAAGGGCAACACCTTCTGTGACAAGTTTGATATGAATCTTCTCACAAAATTTATCTTGCCAAGCAGTGATTGTAACTCTTTAAGATTAGTTGGAGGAACAATTTCATCAATTGCCTTCATGCTTTTCTTGCCAACTCCTATTCCTCCTTCATGTATCAAAAATCCCAGAAACTCTCCAGCCGAAACTCCAAAAGCACACTTGTTCGGGTTCATTTTAAGCCCATGCTTCCTGGTGCATTCTAGAGTTTTCCTTATGTCAGCCAAATGGGACTCATGATCCAATGACTTGATCACTACATCATCAATATATATTTCCACAATCTTGCCGATCAACTCATGAAAAATATAATTCATAGCCCTTTGATAAGTTGCACCGGCATTTTTCAATCCAAAGGTCATGACAACCCACTCAAACAACCCTATGTGTCCAGGACATCTGAAAGCTGTCTTTACTATATCTTCCAATGCCATAAAAATCTGATTGTATCCTGCATTACCATCCATGAAACTGAGCACTTTGTATCCAGCAGCAGCATCAACCAATGAATCAGCAACAGGCATTGGATATCCATCCATGGGTGTAGCCTTGTTTAGATCTCTAAAATCTATGCAAACCCTCATTTTTCCATTTTTCTTATAGACAGGAACGATATTAGAGATCCAATCCGCGTATTTACATGGCCGAATGAAATTTGCATCTAGTAATCTTTCAATCTCCTTTTTCACATCGGCCAACACTTCTTCCTTGTAGATTTTTCGGGGTGGTTGCTTGTAAGGCCTGTAACCAGGTTTGATCGGCAACCGATGTTCAACAATAGAACGGTCTAGACCGGGCATCTCCGAATAATCCCAAGCAAAGCAGTCCTTGTATTCTTTTAACAATGTCACCAACTTTTCTTTGAAAACCGAATCCAAGTTAGCACTGATAAATGTCGGCCTTGGCTTGTCACCATCTCCAATGTCCACTTCTTCCAATTTATCGGCCGACACAAATCCACGTCCTAATTTTCCATCAGTTCCATCAATTGGATTCTCCATCAAAAATTACTATGAGAGCCGACTGCTTCGATCGGCTGTTGATCACTGCTGGCTGGTGCAACAGGACCTTCTCCCCAGTCTTTGCCTGAGAAACAATCTATGCCTTGATACTCCCAAAAAGCTGGTTCCATATTTGCCACACTTATTGAATCATCTGCTTGGACAATCTCCACCTCATCATCTATCCACTGAATAAGCTGTTGATGCATAGTAGATGGAATACAACAATTTGCATGAATCCAATCTCTTCCAAGCAGCAAGCTATATGCCCCTTTGCCCTCAATGACAAAGAAAGTTGTGAGCAGCACTTTGGATCCAATCATCAGTTCTACATGAACACAGCCTTTGGTGTCTGAAGGATTTCCAGCAAAATCATTTAGAATTATGCTCGTTGGTGTTAAATCTCCAGGGCCCATGCCAAGCTTCCTAAATGTAGTATATGGCATCACATTCACAGCAGCTCCACCATCGACGAACATCTTGGTTAAAGGCTTCCCATTGACAAATCCTTTCAAATATAATGGCTTCATATGTCGATTCTGGATTGGCTTTTCAAAGACAGCTTGCTTATTGAGCATCAATTGTGCCATTAGCTGTTCGACTTCATCTACCTCTGACAACGCTTCCTCCTGCACAACTTGATCAGTGGGAGCCATAAATTCATTCGGCAAAAAGCATACCATGCATGTAGGAGCCGAATGACCATCTTCTTCAGGCTTGTCCTTTCGACGCCATATTGATTTCATCTTAGGCCTTGCTTGCTTCAATTCTTGATTCCTCAAGCGTTGTACTCTTCTCTTTTGGCTTTTCCTCAAGCCAGGTGGACACCATTGTCCTTCTTGCCAAACATAAGCATGATCTTCTTCTTCTTCATGATCAACCCACCTGTAATCAGCATGCCTCTTTCTTGGTTGATCATTAAAACGCCGATCATCACTAGGATGCATCCTGCCAATTCTTTCATGGACAGATCGGCGATTGACAGTTTCCTGCCTATATTCATCATACCTATCATTGCATTCAGGACAATTATTCCATGTGGGAAGCTTCAAACCTTCGTTCCAACAGTGTCTGAAGAATGCACACCCCCAATGCGCACGTTCCTGCTCTCGAGCATACTCTTCTTGTTCCTCCCTATATCTTTCTTCCTCGTATCTCCTCTTCTCCTCTTCACGTCTATGCCTTTGGTAACGCTCCTTTTCTTGCTGACGTTTCCATTTGTTAAGGAGGATACGTGTAGTGACTCTAGGCTTGGAGGATTTCCCAATTTCAAATTGATCATTCGGGAAGCGAGAGTCTTTTTTGCGAATCTGTTCAATTGTGACTTGCCGAGTAGGATCAACTGAGCCACTTTGTTTTGCCTTCTCTGAAGTTAAAACTTTCATCTTCCCCTTTTCTTCAGGTGCAACAGCATTCACCATGTTGATTGAAAACCCAATCATATTCTGAGGGAAGGGATTGCTATCCAATTTCATTCTGTTGTCAAACTTCAGGTGCCCCTCTTGAATAGCCTTTTGAATCCTCATTCTGAAGATCCTGCATTCATTAATGGAATGAGAATTTCTGTCATGAAATCCACAATACTTCTTGTCTTTCACTCCTTCAGGCCGAAGCATAGAATGCCCCTCTGGTAATTTGATTCGGCCTTCTTTCACAAGGAAATCAAATAATTTGTCCGCCTTAGTCACATCAAAATCATATGTGCCCTTGGTCTGTTTAATCCACTTCTGATTCACTGCAATCGGCTCTTTGCCCCACACTATTTCTGTTGCAGCTACCTCTTCATTGTCCTCATACTCATCTTCTTGATCTGCTCTTTCGAGGAATTGGTTGTAAATATCGGCTACATCATTTTGCTTGGCAAATCTACCATCTTTCTTGAGGCCATATGCTTGGTTACTCATCAATGTCAATTTCTTTGACAACTGACTCAGATCTTCAAACTCCATACCGAACAGCTTTTCACGAATTGCAGGTAGCATCCCAGTCACAGCCATACTAGCCAACTGATCATCTGGAATATTTAGAGAAAAGCACATATTCTTTGTTAAATCCATGTCCTAATTTTCCATCAGTTCCTACCTTTTCAAATATCTTCCATTTATAGCAGAAGCAAATTCTTCTCCCAATAATGTCTTCAAAATATATGCATTTCCAGGCACGCATCTAACCACTCTGAAAGGACCTTCCCAATTTGGAGACCACTTGCCGAATGCTGCATATTTGGTTCCAATCGGCAATATCGCTTTCCAGACTAAATCACCTTCTGTAAATTGCTTAACTTTCACCTTCTTATTGTAATACTTAGCAACTCGCATTTTGTTCTTCTCAATATTCTCCAAAGCCCTGAGACGAATCATATGCAAATCTTCTAATTCATCCATCATTAAATCTTTATAATCTTTAGAACTTAAATCCTTTTGCAACTTTATTCTCCTTGAGTCTAATTGTATTTCCCATGGCAAGATAGCATGATGCCCATACACCAACTCATAGGGAGACGTCTGTGTAGCCCCATGTGGAGCCATTCGGTAAGCCCATAAAGCCTCACTGAGTACCGAATGCCACTTTCTCGGCTTCTGATCAATCTTCTTCTGTATAATTTTAATCATAATCTTGTTAGAAGCCTCTGCCTGACCATTAGCTTGGGCATAATAAGGAGAAGAATTTAACAATCTGATGCCCATACTTTCAGCAAAATCTCTGAATTCTGAAGATGTAAATTGAGTCCCTTGATCAGTGGTGATTGTCTGAGGAATCCCAAATCTGTAAATGATGTGTTCTTTAACAAATTCAACCATATTCTCCGACGTCACCTTCTTTAATGGAATTGCCTCAACCCACTTGGTAAAATAATCGGTTGCCAAAAGCACAAACTTATGCCCCTTGCTAGATGGAGGATTTATTTGGCCAATCAAATCTATTCCCCATCCTCTGAATGGCCATGGCTTGACAATGGGATTCAAAGCCGATGCCGGAACTCTCTGAATGTTTCCAAATTTCTGACAGTCTTGACATCCTTTATAATATTCAAAACAATCTTCCAACATTGTCGGCCAGTAATATCCAGTTCTTCTAATAACCCACTTCATTCGGTAGGCCGATTGATGTGCTCCACACAACCCATCATGTACTTCACTCATCAGCCTTTTTGCTTCTTCATGATTTAGGCAATGTAACAGCACTCCATCCAGGGATTTATAATACAAATTATCATCAAGAAGAACAAACTTTAAAGCTTTATACCTGAGCTTTCTAGAAACCTTTCGGGACGGATTCTCCAGATAATCGGCAATCTCTTTTCTCCAATCATCTTCTGCCAGATTACTCCCGAATGCATATACATCATTAGCAAAAACTTCTCGAAGCTCTTTATAACCTGATGCACTTTGGGCCAATCTATTTGCTTCTCCATTATCCCCTCTAGGAATGTGTTGTAGAATTACTGACCGAAAGCTCTTCAATATTTCTTTGCATTCTTCATAGTAATTCCTCAAGGTATCACTTTTGCACTCATATTCACCATTCAATTGCTTTATGACCAATTCTGAATCTCCAAAAATTTCAACCGCAATGGCCTTTGCTTCTTTCAAATATTGGAGCCCTTTGAGCAATGCCTCATACTCAGCTTGATTGTTAGTAACAGCAGATTGAATAGGAACAGCAAACTCAAATGTTTCTCCTTTGGGTGAAATTAATAAGATACCTGCTCCACCACCTTTGTTGCATGAAGATCCATCGAAGAATAACACCCAAGGAACAATGTTAAGCAAATTTATCGATGTATCATGATGTTCAGTAATGAAATCGGCAATAATCTGTCCCTTAACAGCCTTTGCCGATTCAAATCTTAATTCAAACTCAGACAAAGCTAAAATCCATTTGCCAATCCTTCCGTTCAAAATCGGCATAGACAACATGTGTTTTATCACATCAAATTTTGAATACACAATGCATTCGGCATGTAGTAAGTAGTGCCGAAATTTTGTACAGGAGTAGTAAACACATAAGCAAAGTTTCTCTATAGCCGAATACCTTGTTTCCGGATCTAATAACTTTCGGCTAAGGTATGCAACCACTCTTTCCTTCCCTTCAAATTCTTGAATGAGGGCCGATCCAATAGTTTGGGCATCGGCCGCCACGTACAACTTGAAAGGCTTGTTCAATTGTGGAGGCACCAATACTGGTGGCTTCTTCATGTACTCTTTTATTTCATTAAAAGCCTTTTGTTGTTCGTCACCCCATACAAACTTTTGATCCTTCTTTATTTTCAATAGTGAGGAAAAGGGCAACACCTTTTGTGACAAGTTTGATATGAATCTTCTCACAAAATTTATCTTGCCAAGCAGTGATTGTAGCTCTTTAAGATTAGTTGGAGGAACAATTTCATCAATTGCCTTCATGCTTTTCTTACCAACTCCTATTCCTCCTTCATGTATCAAAAATCCCAGAAACTCTCCAGCCGAAACTCCAAAAGCACACTTGTTCGGGTTCATCTTAAGCCCATGCTTCCTGGTGCATTCTAGAGTTTTCCTTATGTCGGCCAAATGAGACTCATGATCCAGTGACTTGATCACTACATCATCAATATATATTTCCACAATCTTGCCGATCAACTCATGAAAAATATAATTCATAGCCCTTTGATAAGTTGCACCGGCATTTTTCAATCCAAAGGTCATGACAACCCATTCAAACAACCCTATGTGTCCAGGACACCTGAAAGCTGTCTTTACTATATCTTCCAATGCCATATAAATCTGATTGTATCCTGCGTTACCGTCCATGAAACTGAGCACTTTGTATCCAGCAGCAGCATCAACCAATGAATCAGCAACAGGCATTGGATATCCATCCATGGGTGTAGCCTTGTTTAAGTCTCTAAAGTCTATGCAAACCCTCATCTTTCCATTTTTCTTATAGACAGGAACAATATTAGAGATCCAATCCGCGTATTTACAGGGCCGAATGAAATTTGCATCTAGTAATCTTTCAATCTCCTTTTTCACATCGGCCAACACTTCTTCCTTGTAGATTTTTCGGGGTGGTTGCTTGTAAGGTCTGTATCCAGGTTTGATTGGCAACCGATGCTCAACAATAGAACGGTCTAGACCAGGCATCTCCGAATAATCCCAAGCAAAGCAGTCCTTGTATTCCTTTAACAATGTTACCAACTTTTCTTTGAAAACCGAATCCAAGTTAGCACTGATAAATGTCGGCCTTGGCTTGTCACCATCTCCAATGTCCACTTCTTCTAATTTATCGGCCGACACAAATCCACGTCCTAATTTTCCATCAGTTCCATCAATTGGATTTTCCATCAAAAATTACTATGAGAGCCGACTGCTTCGATCGGCTGTTGATCACTGCTGGCTGGTGCCACAGGACCTTCTCCCCAGTCTTTGCCTGAGAAACAATCTATGCCTTGATATTCCCAGAAAGCTGGTTCCATATTTGCCACGCTTATTGAATCATCTGCTTGGACAATCTCCACCTCATCATCTATCCACTGAATAAGCTGTTGATGCATAGTAGATGGAATACAACAATTTGCATGAATCCAATCTCTTCCAAGCAGCAAGCTATATGCCCCTTTGCCCTCAATGACAAAGAAAGTCGTAAGCAGAGTCTTGGACCCAATCATCAGATCAACATGTACGCATCCCTTGGTGTCCGAAGGATTTCCAGCAAAATCATTTAGAATTATGCTCGTTGGTGTCAAATCTCTAAGGCCCATACCAAGCTTCCTGAATGTGGTGTATGGCATTACATTGACAGCAGCTCCTCCATCGACAAACATCTTGGTCAATGGTTTGCCATTAACATATCCCTTCAAGTACAGTGGCTTCATGTGCCGATTCTGGGTTGGCTTCTCAAAAACAGCTTGTTTGTTCAACATCAATTGTGCCATTAACCCAAATTGTTCGGCGTCATCTATATCGGGCAATACCTCTTCCTGTACAATTTGGTTAGCTGGAGCCATGAATTCATTCGGCAAGAAACATACCATGCATGTAGGAGCCGAATGACTATGTTCGTCAGGCCTGTCTTTTGGGAGCCATATCGATTTCATCCTAGGTCTTGCTTGCTTTAATTCTTGATTCCTCAGGCGTTGAACTCTTCTCTTCTGACTCCTTCTTAAACCAGGTGGACACCACTGTCCTTTTTGCCAAACATACTCACGGTCTTCTTCCTCATGATCAATCCATCTGCAATCAGCATGTCTCTTTCTTGGTTGATCATCAAAACGCCGATCATCACTAAGATGCACCCTACCAATTCTTTCATGGACAGATCGGCGATTGGCAACATTTTGCCTATGTTCGACATACCCATTATTGCACTCAGGACAGTTATTCTTTGTAGGCAGCTTTAAACCTTCGTTCCAACAGTGTCTGAAGAATGCACACCCCCAATGCGCTCGTTCCTGCTCTCGAGCATACTCTTCTTGTTCTTCCTCAAACCTTTCTTCTTCGCGCCTTCTTTTCTCCTCCTCGTATTCACGCCTCTGAAAACGCTCTTTTTCTTGCTGACGCTGCCATTTGTTGAGGAGAATACGTGTAGTAACTCTAGGTTTAAAGGATTCTCCCACTTCAAATCGGCTATTCGGGAACCGAAGATTTTTCCGGCGAATTTGTTCCATTGTGATCTGCCGAGTAGGATCAACTGAACCATCCTGCCCTGCCTTCTTTGAGGTTAAAACTTTCAATCTTCCCTTTTCTCCAGATGGAACAGCATTTACCATATTAACCGAGAACCCGATCATATTCTGAGGGAAAGGGTTACTGTCCAGTTTCATCTTGTTGTCGAATTTCAGATGTCCTTCCTGGATAGCTTTCTGAATCTTCATCCTAAAGACTCTGCATTCATTAATGGAATGAGAATTTCTATCATGAAACCCACAGTACCTCTTATCTTTCACTCCATCGGGCCGAAGCATAGAATGCCCCTCTGGCAATTTGATTCGGCCTTCTTTCACCAGGAACTCAAACAATTTGTCTGCCTTAGTCACATCAAAATCATATGTTCCTTTCATCTGTTTGATCCATCTTTGAGTCATTGTAACTGGTTCTTTGCTCCACACTATCTCTGCTGCAGCTATTTCCTCGCTATCTTCATACTCATCTTCTTGATCTGCTCTTTCAAGGAATTGGTTATAGATGTCAGCTACATCATTATTTTTAGCAAATCTGACATCTTTCTTGAAACCATACGCCTGGTTACTCATCAAGGCCAATCTGTGCGACAACTGGCCCAAATCATCAAACTCCATCCCGAACAGCTTCTCCCGAATGGCAGGCAGCATGCCAGCTACAGCCATACCAGCCAGCTGGTCATCAGGTATGTTCAGAGAAAAGCACATACTCTTAGTTTCCCTAAACCTCCTGAGGAACTCTGTAGGTGTTTCATTATTCCTCTGCCTTAAGCTGGTCAAATCAACCAACTTTTTCTCGGTACTGCCAATAGCACTGATGAATGTCGGCCTTGGCTTGTCACCATCTCCAATGTCCACTTCTTCTAATTTATCGGCCGACACAAATCCACGTCCTAATTTTCCATCAGTTCCATCAATTGGATTTTCCATCAAAAATTACTATGAGAGCCGACTGCTTCGATCGGCTGTTGATCACTGCTGGCTGGTGCCACAGGACCTTCTCCCCAGTCTTTGCCTGAGAAACAATCTATGCCTTGATATTCCCAGAAAGCTGGTTCCATATTTGCCACGCTTATTGAATCATCTGCTTGGACAATCTCCACCTCATCATCTATCCACTGAATAAGCTGTTGATGCATAGTAGATGGAATACAACAATTTGCATGAATCCAATCTCTTCCAAGCAGCAAGCTATATGCCCCTTTGCCCTCAATGACAAAGAAAGTCGTAAGCAGAGTCTTGGACCCAATCATCAGATCAACATGTACGCATCCCTTGGTGTCCGAAGGATTTCCAGCAAAATCATTTAGAATTATGCTCGTTGGTGTCAAATCTCTAAGGCCCATACCAAGCTTCCTGAATGTGGTGTATGGCATTACATTGACAGCAGCTCCTCCATCGACAAACATCTTGGTCAATGGTTTGCCATTAACATATCCCTTCAAGTACAGTGGCTTCATGTGCCGATTCTGGGTTGGCTTCTCAAAAACAGCTTGTTTGTTCAACATCAATTGTGCCATTAACCCAAATTGTTCGGCGTCATCTATATCGGGCAATACCTCTTCCTGTACAATTTGGTTAGCTGGAGCCATGAATTCATTCGGCAAGAAACATACCATGCATGTAGGAGCCGAATGACTATGTTCGTCAGGCCTGTCTTTTGGGAGCCATATCGATTTCATCCTAGGTCTTGCTTGCTTTAATTCTTGATTCCTCAGGCGTTGAACTCTTCTCTTCTGACTCCTTCTTAAACCAGGTGGACACCACTGTCCTTTTTGCCAAACATACTCACGGTCTTCTTCCTCATGATCAATCCATCTGCAATCAGCATGTCTCTTTCTTGGTTGATCATCAAAACGCCGATCATCACTAAGATGCACCCTACCAATTCTTTCATGGACAGATCGGCGATTGGCAACATTTTGCCTATGTTCGACATACCCATTATTGCACTCAGGACAGTTATTCTTTGTAGGCAGCTTTAAACCTTCGTTCCAACAGTGTCTGAAGAATGCACACCCCCAATGCGCTCGTTCCTGCTCTCGAGCATACTCTTCTTGTTCTTCCTCAAACCTTTCTTCTTCGCGCCTTCTTTTCTCCTCCTCGTATTCACGCCTTTGAAAACGCTCTTTTTCTTGCTGACGCTGCCATTTGTTGAGGAGAATACGTGTAGTAACTCTAGGTTTAAAGGATTCTCCCACTTCAAATCGGCTATTCGGGAACCGAAGATTTTTCCGGCGAATTTGTTCCATTGTGATCTGCCGAGTAGGATCAACTGAACCATCCTGCTTTGCCTTCTTTGAGGTTAAAACTTTCAATCTTCCCTTTTCTCCAGATGGAACAGCATTCACCATGTTAACCGAGAACCCGATCATATTCTGAGGGAAAGGGTTACTGTCCAGTTTCATCTTGTTGTCGAATTTCAGATGTCCTTCCTGGATAGCTTTCTGAATCTTCATCCTAAAGACTCTGCATTCATTAATGGAATGAGAATTTCTATCATGAAACCCACAGTACCTCTTATCTTTCACTCCATCGGGCCGAAGCATAGAATGCCCCTCTGGCAATTTGATTCGGCCTTCTTTTACCAGGAACTCAAACAATTTATCTGCCTTAGTTACATCAAAATCATATGTTCCTTTCATCTGTTTGATCCATCTTTGAGTCATTGTAACTGGTTCCTTACTCCACACTATTTCTGCTGCAGCCACTTCTTCATCATTTTCGTATTCATCTTCTTGATCTACCCTTTTGAGGAACTGGTTGTAGATACTGGCTATATCATTGTGCTTAGCAAATCTAGCATCTTTCTTAAAGCCATATGCTTGATTGCTCATCAATGCTAATCTCTGTGACAGGAACTCAAGTTAGCACTGATAAATGTCGGCCTTGGCTTGTCACCATCTCCAATGTCCACTTCTTCTAATTTATCGGCCGACACAAATCCACGTCCTAATTTTCCATCAGTTCCATCAATTGGATTCTCCATCAAAAATTACTATGAGAGCCGACTGCTTCGATCGGCTGTTGATCACTGCTGGCTGGTGCCACAGGACCTTCTCCCCAGTCTTTGCCTGAGAAACAATCTATGCCTTGATATTCCCAGAAAGCTGGTTCCATATTTGCCACGCTTATTGAATCATCTGCTTGGACAATCTCCACCTCATCATCTATCCACTGAATAAGCTGTTGATGCATAGTAGATGGAATACAACAATTTGCATGAATCCAATCTCTTCCAAGCAGCAAGCTATATGCCCCTTTGCCCTCAATGACAAAGAAAGTCGTAAGCAGAGTCTTGGACCCAATCATCAGATCAACATGTACGCATCCCTTGGTGTCCGAAGGATTTCCAGCAAAATCATTTAGAATTATGCTCGTTGGTGTCAAATCTCTAAGGCCCATACCAAGCTTCCTGAATGTGGTGTATGGCATTACATTGACAGCAGCTCCTCCATCGACAAACATCTTGGTCAATGGTTTGCCATTAACATATCCCTTCAAGTACAGTGGCTTCATGTGCCGATTCTGGGTTGGCTTCTCAAAAACAGCTTGTTTGTTCAACATCAATTGTGCCATTAACCCAAATTGTTCGGCGTCATCTATATCGGGCAATACCTCTTCCTGTACAATTTGGTTAGCTGGAGCCATGAATTCATTCGGCAAGAAACATACCATGCATGTAGGAGCCGAATGACTATGTTCGTCAGGCCTGTCTTTTGGGAGCCATATCGATTTCATCCTAGGCCTTGCTTGCTTTAATTC
The DNA here is from genome assembly GCA_900205405.1 of Echinochloa crus-galli. NCBI lineage: Eukaryota > Viridiplantae > Streptophyta > Magnoliopsida > Poales > Poaceae > Echinochloa > Echinochloa crus-galli. The sequence continues at coordinate 14,386 of OAMR01001330.1, forward strand.
TTGATTCCTCAGGCGTTGAACTCTTCTCTTCTGACTCCTTCTTAAACCAGGTGGACACCACTGTCCTTTTTGCCAAACATATTCACGGTCTTCTTCCTCATGATCAATCCATCTGCAATCAGCATGTCTCTTTCTTGGTTGATCATCAAAACGCCGATCATCACTAAGATGCACCCTACCAATTCTTTCATGGACAGATCGGCGATTGGCAACATTTTGCCTATGTTCGACATACCCATTATTGCACTCAGGACAGTTATTCTTTGTAGGCAGCTTTAAACCTTCGTTCCAACAGTGTCTGAAGAATGCACACCCCCAATGCGCTCGTTCCTGCTCTCGAGCATACTCTTCTTGTTCTTCCTCAAACCTTTCTTCTTCGCGTCTTCTTTTCTCCTCCTCGTATTCACGCCTTTGAAAACGCTCTTTTTCTTGCTGACGCTGCCATTTGTTGAGGAGAATACGTGTAGTAACTCTAGGTTTAAAGGATTCTCCCACTTCAAATCGGCTATTCGGGAACCGAAGATCTTTCTGGCGAATCTGTTCAATTGTGATCTGCCGAGTAGGATCAACTGAACCATCCTGCTTTGCCTTCTTTGAGGTTAAAACTTTCAATCTTCCCTTTTCTCCAGATGGAACAGCATTTACCATATTAACCGAGAACCCGATCATATTCTGAGGGAAAGGGTTACTGTCCAGTTTCATCTTGTTGTCGAATTTCAGATGTCCTTCCTGGATAGCTTTCTGAATCTTCATCCTAAAGACTCTGCATTCATTAATGGAATGAGAATTTCTATCATGAAACCCACAATACCTTTTGTCTTTCATTCCATCAGGCCGAAGCATGGAGTGCCCTTCTGGCAATTTGATTCGGCCTTCTTTTACCAGGAACTCAAACAATTTATCTGCCTTAGTTACATCAAAATCATATGTTCCTTTCATCTGTTTGATCCATCTTTGAGTCATTGTAACTGGTTCCTTGCTCCACACTATCTATCCAAAGGTCATGACAACCCATTCAAACAACCCTATGTGTCCAGGACATCTGAAAGCTGTCTTTACTATATCTTCTAATGCCATAAAAATCTGATTGTATCCTGCATTACCATCCATGAAACTGCGCACTTTATATCCAGCAGCAGCATCAACTAATGAATCGGCAACAGGCATTGGATATCCATCCATTGGTGTAGCCTTGTTTAAGTCTCTAAAGTCTATGCAAACCCTCATTTTTCCATTTTTCTTATAGACAGGAACAATATTAGAGATCCAATCCGCATATTTGCATGGCCGAATGAAATTTGCTTCTATATTAGAGATCCAATCCGCATATTTATGGCTTGATAATGGGATTCAAAGCCGATGCCGGAACCCTCTGAATGTTTCCAAATTTCTGACAGTCTTGACATCTTTTGTAATATTCAAAACAATCTTCCAACATTGTCGGCCAATAATATCCAGTTCTTCTAATAACCCATTTCATTCGGTAAGCCGACTGGTGTGCTCCACACAATCCATCATGAACCTCACTTATTAATTTCTTTGCTTATTCTTGATTCAAGCAATGCAGCAATACCCCATCCAAAGATTTATAATATAAACTTCCAAATTTATCATCAAGAAGAACGAACTTTATAGCTTTATACCTGAGCTTTCTAGAGACCTTTCGGGATGGATTCTCCAAATAGTCGGCAATTTCTTTCCTCCAATCACCTCCCGCCGAACTACTCCCGAAAGCATAGTCATCAGTAACAAATACCTCTTGATTTTCTTTATAGCCTGAAGCACTTTGAGCTAATCTGTTGGCTTCGGCATTATCCCCTCGAGGAATGTGTTGTAGAACTGTCTCTTATACACATCTAGATGTGTATAAGAGACAGGTGGGGCTTGGCTGTGGCCTCAAACTTGGTTACAGGCCTTACAAGCAACCACCCCGAAAAATCTACAAGGAAGAAGTGTTGGCCGATGTGAAAAAGGAGATTGAAAGATTACTAGATGCAAATTTCATTCGGCCCTGTAAATACGCGGATTGGATCTCTAATATCGTTCCTGTCTATAAGAAAAATGGAAAAATGAGGGTTTGCATAGATTTTAGAGATCTAAACAAGGCTACACCCATGGATGGATATCCAATGCCTATTGCTGATTCGTTGGTTGATGCTGCTGCTGGATACAAAGTGCTCAGTTTCATGGATGGTAATGCAGGATACAATCAAATTTTTATGGCATTAAAAGATATAGTAAAGACAGCTTTCAGGTGTCCTGGACACATAGGGTTGTTTGAATGGGTTGTGATGACCTTTGGATTGAAAAATGCCGGTGCAACTTATCAAAGGGCTATGAATTATATTTTTCATGAGTTGATCGGCAAGATTGTGGAAATATATATTGATGATGTAGTGATCAAGTCACTGGATCATGAGTCTCATTTGGCCGACATAAGGAAAACTCTAGAATGCACCAGGAAACATGGGCTTAAGATGAACCCGAACAAGTGTGCTTTTGGAGTTTCGGCTGGAGAGTTTCTGGGATTTTTGATACATGAAGGAGGAATAGGAGTTGGCAAGAAAAGCATGAAGGCAATTGATGAAATTGTTCCTCCAACTAATCTTAAAGAGTTACAATCACTGCTTGGCAAGATAAATTTTGTGAGAAGATTCATATCAAACTTGTCACAAAAGGTGTTGCCCTTTTCCTCACTATTGAAAATAAAAAAGGATCAAAAGTTTGTATGGGGTGACGAACAACAAAAGGCTTTTAATGAAATAAAAGAGTACATGAAGAAGCCACCAGTATTGGTGCCTCCACAATTGAACAAGCCTTTCAAGTTGTACGTGGCGGCCGATGCCCAAACTATTGGATCGGCCCTCATTCAAGAATTTGAAGGGAAGGAAAGAGTAGTTGCATACCTTAGCCGAAAGTTACTAGATCCAGAGACAAGGTATTCGGCTATAGAGAAACTTTGCTTATGTGTTTACTACTCCTGTACAAAATTTCGGCACTACTTACTACATGCCGAATGCATTGTGTATTCAAAATTTGATGTGATAAAACACATGTTGTCTATGCCGATTTTGAACGGAAGGATTGGCAAATGGATTTTAGCTTTGTCTGAATTTGAGTTAAGGTTTGAATCGGCAAAGGCTGTTAAGGGACAGATTATTGCCGACTTCATTACTGAACATCATGATACATCGATAAATTTGCTTAACATTGTTCCTTGGGTGTTATTCTTCGATGGATCTTCATGCAACAAAGGTGGTGGAGCAGGTATCTTATTAATTTCACCCAAAGGAGAAACATTTGAGTTTGCTGTTCCCATTCAATCTGCTGTTACTAACAATCAAGCTGAGTATGAGGCATTGCTCAAAGGGCTCCAATATTTGAAAGAAGCAAAGGCCATTGCGGTTGAAATTTTTGGAGATTCAGAATTGGTCATAAAGCAATTGAATGGTGAATATGAGTGCAAAAGTGATACCTTGAGGAATTACTATGAAGAATGCAAAGAAATATTGAAGAGCTTTCGGTCAGTAATTCTACAACACATTCCTAGAGGGGATAATGGAGAGGCAAATAGATTGGCCCAAAGTGCATCAGGTTATAAAGAGCTTCGAGAAGTTTTTGCTAATGATGTATATGCATTCGGGAGTAATCTGGCAGAAGATGATTGGAGAAAAGAGATTGCCGATTATCTGGAGAATCCGTCCCGAAAGGTTTCTAGAAAGCTCAGGTATAAAGCTTTAAAGTTTGTTCTTCTTGATGATAATTTGTATTATAAATCCCTGGATGGAGTGCTGTTACATTGCCTAAATCATGAAGAAGCAAAAAGGCTGATGAGTGAAGTACATGATGGGTTGTGTGGAGCACATCAATCGGCCTACCGAATGAAGTGGGTTATTAGAAGAACTGGATATTACTGGCCGACAATGTTGGAAGACTGTTTTGAATATTATAAAGGATGTCAAGACTGTCAGAAATTTGGAAACATTCAGAGAGTTCCGGCATCGGCTTTGAATCCCATTGTCAAGCCATGGCCATTCAGAGGATGGGGAATAGATTTGATTGGCCAAATAAATCCTCCATCTAGCAAGGGGCATAAGTTTGTGCTTTTGGCAACCGATTATTTTACCAAGTGGGTTGAGGCAATTCCATTAAAGAAGGTGACGTCGGAGAATATGGTTGAATTTGTTAAAGAACACATCATTTACAGATTTGGGATTCCTCAGACAATCACCACTGATCAAGGGACTCAATTTACATCTTCAGAATTCAGAGATTTTGCTGAAAGTATGGGCATCAGATTGTTAAATTCTTCTCCTTATTATGCCCAAGCTAATGGTCAGGCAGAGGCTTCTAACAAGATTATGATTAAAATTATACAGAAGAAGATTGATCAGAAGCCGAGAAAGTGGCATTCGGTACTCAGTGAGGCTTTATGGGCTTACCGAATGGCTCCACATGGGGCTACACAGACGTCTCCCTATGAGTTGGTGTATGGGCATCATGCTATCTTGCCATGGGAAATACAATTAGACTCAAGGAGAATAAAGTTGCAAAAGGATTTAAGTTCTAAAGATTATAAAGATTTAATGATGGATGAATTAGAAGATTTGCATATGATTCGTCTCAGGGCTTTGGAGAATATTGAGAAGAACAAAATGCGAGTTGCTAAGTATTACAATAAGAAGGTGAAAGTTAAGCAATTTACAGAAGGTGATTTAGTCTGGAAAGCGATATTGCCGATTGGAACCAAATATGCAGCATTCGGCAAGTGGTCTCCAAATTGGGAAGGTCCTTTCAGAGTGGTTAGATGCGTGCCTGGAAATGCATATATTTTGAAGACATTATTGGGAGAAGAATTTGCTTCTGCTATAAATGGAAGATATTTGAAAAGGTATTATCCCAGTGTTGAAATCGATCGGTGATTGATATATTAATTTGCCGAACAGCCGATTTTCGGGAAGAAATCACCTTCAGAACAAATGTTGACAGAAAAGGAAAATGGCCAGTACTGAATGTATTGCCCTTAGCACAAAAATATACTACATCAGATGTTCATGCAAGATCACAAAAGATAAGTTTTATTGCCGAAATTCCATAAATCCCTAGTACAAACTAATGGAATAGCTTGTTCAAAACGGACTGAGGATGAATGGAATCGGCAATGGCGGCGCCATGAGCATCAAGGCGATCTATGGAAGCCTCGATGTCATCGATCTCCTCCGGGTCACCACCATGTGCTGCCTGTCTCTTATACACATCGATCTTCTTGCTAGTGTGCATCAGGTGGGTGGTTTGGTTGAGCATATGGTAAACACTTCCCAGGAGGTATTTCCCGAGTGGGATGATTTTTCCAGCAGCCAGCTCTTCGGCCATCACGATATGATTCAAGGTTGGCTCATTGGCTTTGCCACAAAAGACTGATCTGCATAGCCACATATTCAGAAAAGCTCTGTATTCGACATCAGTCAGAGGACCACCAGACATATGATTCTGGATATATCTCTTGTATCCAACTCCTGTTCTTACTCCTGTCTGCTTGGAGGAACCTTTATGGTCATATGGGTACACAGTTCCTGTAACACTCAGGCCGGTCATCATGTAGACATCGGCTAAGGTAGGGGACATTGGGCCATGGCCGAAAAGAAAAGCATTTGCACCATTGGACCAGAAGTGGCAAGCTGCGATCAAAAGGTTCTCATTCTTTGGTGTTTCGGCTAGAGATAGCTCCAAGCAATGAGAAATACGAAGATTGTCCCAATTCTGCGTCTGGGGACTTTTATCGTCAGAAATCCTTTTGTACCAATTTCTCCATCCGGCAATTGGGGGCAAAGGCCAGTTCTTGAAGGCGTCTTGCCACTCATGAGGTTTTGTCAGTGAAATCTTAAAAGGAATCCGCTGAGACTCGGCCGCGATGATTTCAGAGGGATCTGAATCTCCTACGGGACCGAGGAAGTAGGACGGAGATTTTTCCTCAACAGGGATGAGGATTTCGGCAGCTAGGGCCTATCAAGAATGAAAGAGGATAAGAAGAAATTTCAAATGCGAATCGAAAGAAGAATGCCGAACATGCTTGAGGGATTGAAGTTTACCTGGAGAGCAAGATCTTGGTCCGCCATTTGAAGGTTGGATCTTGGAAGTCGATGACTTAGGGTTCGGATCCGGATGAGAGCTCTGAAAATTCGAAAGGAGAAGTATACATATTAGTCAGATATTGCTAATGGCCAAAGATACGAGAGGTTTTCCTTCATATAAATATAGACCACTATTTATGAAAAAGTTGTTGACACCAAAAATTGCACCAGGAAGAGGCTGACATGTGGGCCGGATTTGGTAGAAGGATGCCATTCGGCTAAAAGGGTTTTTTCTGAAGCATTCGGCAAAGATGCTCTGCGGTCGGGAACGCGTCGCCATTCGGCTGAGGGGTTTTCTCTGAAGCGTTCGGCAGAGATACTCTGCAGTCAGGAATGCGATTCGGCAGAGGCATTGTTCCGCAGGCGAAGAACGGTAGTGTTCGGGAAGGCATGATGACGTGGATCAATATAAGGAAAAGGCCGGTTCGAAAAAGGAAAACAATATGGGCACGAAGATTCGTCACTTATTTTTAGAAACAAGTATTGTAGTCGTGTCCGACTAGGAGTTGTATCAAGACCTGGGTATAAATATAAACCCATGGCAATTGTAAAAAAGACACAATCAATCATACAACAAACCGGCCCCGTGCCAACATCGAGTCCTTTAGTCGAGTCGTCGAGTTCTTCGAGAGGAGTCATCGATCCGTCGACCTCCGTAAGTACCGGCAACCTTGTATCATGCTTAGTATCATGCGGTGGATTTAAGCTTTGATGCAAGTAGTCTTGTTACCATGCTTAGTATCATCCGGTGGATTTAAGTTGTGGTTTCAAGAAGGTTCCTCTGTTAGGTCATGAGCCATGCGGTGGGCTAAGATCTAGTATGGACCAAGTTATCGGCTCTGTTAGATTCTGGCAAGATCTAGCAGATTCATTAAGTTACCCCGTGTTGCTCCTTTTTTACTATGTGCTCAATTCATGCAACACACCTTTGCCCAATCTAGATCGGCTAGAATCGGCTCTGCTTTACGGTGCGACGACTTATCCCCTCATAGCCGAATCCGAAACCGATCTAGGTTGCCACGTGTCGCGGGTTCAAGCTTGTCGGCATCGTGTAGATCTTGACAGAACCGGGTATCATGCGGTAGATGCAGGTTTTTGGGTCGTCTTAGAGCTAATCATCCGGTGGATTAGAATTCGATTCGATCTGATAGATTTACCTTTACCGATTAGGCTTGTTCCTTCGCCATGGACCCCGATTCGGCTAAATAGCCGCATTCGGCAGTGCTCTCACGAGTGAACGTGTTCGTGGGTTTGCATTGGACAATGAATGCTTTTAGCCTTTCACGATTAGATTGTATCATGCGGTGGATTGATCTAATCTGATTAGTGGCGTGGTCACAAACAAGTCGTATCATGCGGTGGATTAACTTGTTTGCTATCATGCTTGACGGGTGCTGCTTTCGGCCTATGCATTCTTTGTTTACTGCGAATTTATGATCATGTTTCACCCTTTTATTTATCTATCATGCTCTGTTTCTCGTTAATCGGCTATGAGTACGTGTTCATTCGGTTGAAAGCCGATCTTTCGTCATGCTTACGTCACGCATTCGGCAGTGCGCTCCTTGCGTGCCTTGCCGATTGCCGAATGAGGTTTTAACTGCCGACAGATAGCTTCCCTGTAGCTATATGTCTCTCAAGATTGGCTTCAACGCCGCAAACATGGAACTGTCTGGTCTCACCCGGCACGTTCCAGGTTTTAATCTAAACGTTTTTATCCCTTTGTTAGTTTTCAGGCAAACTGACTGGCACGCTTCCGGATTCGAAAGCCCGGGCCACGTTTGAAGCCAGCTTTGTTCGGCTTGCTGTGTGCTTGGCGTGAGGTGCGGATTTTACGTCAACACACTTTTTGGCACGCCCGGTGGGACACACACAAGTTTTCAAGATGCCTGAGTTGAGCGACATCATGGATGTCACTTTGGAAGAATTGTCTGAAGAGCATCAACAGATGGTAAAGGCTGCTGCTAGTCAATTCATTAACAAATGTTTACTGTCTTTCGCCAAGAACAGGAGTGGTGCACCTTTTCTCAAGTCCGATCTGCCAAGAGTTCTCCTTCCTGGGCAATCTGATCTTACTGAAGAAGAAGAGAGGGAGAGATTCTCGGGCTTGTTATACAAAGCTTTGGGAGAGACAATGACCAATCACAATGCTGCGTTCTTAAACAGTTTTCGGCATACAATGATAAGCATTTTTGGTCAGCATGTGGATAAACCCTTTGAGCAGACACATGGGCAATTGGGTGGCCCGACATACTTCAATGTTCAAGCACCAGTTCAGAAACCACATGGTAAAGGAAATGCTGATGAAACTGGAGGTTCTGGTGTTAAAGATATAAATGGACAACCGATTCGGCAAGATCCTCAGCTTGCACTGCCGAAAACTCGCACATACGGTGATATGGCATTCGGCACCACAGGGAATCCGCCTGCTTCTGCTTACAAGATATCTCCCTTGAACAATAGATTGCAGAGGGATTTATATGGGAATGGATACTCGGAGTTCCTGGACTACAATGCTATTGACGCTCTCCCAAATCCCGGGTATGTTGGTACTGCAGGGATACCCGCTGGAAGACCGGGGAATCAAGATTCAAATGTCAATCTCATGGTACAGAAAATGACCGAAGTGCTGCAAAATCAATTCGGTCTGAAACCCAAGAATCAAGGATATATGTACTCACCTCCCTTTCCAGAGTGGTACCAAAGGGTGTCGTTGCCGAGTAGAGTCAAGGTTCCTACAGAATTCACCAAATTCTCGGGACAAGATGATACAAGTACTGTGGAACATATAGCTCGATATCTGATGCAGCTTGGAGAGGCTTCGGCAGATGAGGCTTTCAGAATTAGATACTTTCCTTTGTCACTGACGGGTTCAGCTTTTACGTGGTTTGCTTCTTTGCCTGCTCAGTCAATTTGCACGTGGAAAGATCTAGAGCAGAAATTCCATGCTCATTACTATACCGGTAGTACAGAGAAGAAGTTGGTTGATCTAACCAGCTTGAGGCAAAGGAATAATGAAACACCTACAGAATTTCTCAGGAGATTTAGAGAGACTAAAGGCATGTGCTTTTCCTTGAACATACCTGATGATCAGTTGGCCGGAATGGCTGTTGCTGGCATGTTACCTGCCATTCGGGAAAAGTTATTCGGGATGGAATTTGATGATCTTGGCCAGCTGTCACAGAGATTAGCATTGATGAGCAATCAAGCATATGGCTTTAAGAAAGATGCTAGATTTGCTAAGCACAATGATATAGCCAGTATCTACAACCAGTTCCTCGAAAGGGTAGATCAAGAAGATGAATACGAAAATGATGAAGAAGTGGCTGCAGCAGAAATAGTGTGGAGTAAGGAACCAGTTACAATGACTCAAAGATGGATCAAACAGATGAAAGGAACATATGATTTTGATGTGACTAAGGCAGACAAATTGTTTGAGTTCCTGGTGAAAGAAGGCCGAATCAAATTGCCAGAGGGGCATTCTATGCTTCGGCCCGATGGAGTGAAAGATAAGAGGTACTGTGGGTTTCATGATAGAAATTCTCATTCCATTAATGAATGCAGAGTCTTTAGGATGAAGATTCAGAAAGCTATCCAGGAAGGACATTTGAAATTCGACAACAAAATGAAACTGGACAGTAACCCTTTCCCTCAGAATATGATCGGGTTCTCAGTTAATATGGTAAATGCTGTTCCATCTGGAGAAAAGGGAAGATTGAAAGTTTTAACCTCAAAGAAGGCAAAGCAGGATGGTTCAGTTGATCCTACTCGGCAGATCACGATGGAACAAATTCGCCGGAAAAATCTTCGGTTCCCGAATAGCCGATTTGAAGTGGGCGAATCCTTTAAACCTAGAGTTACTACACGTATTCTCCTCAACAAATGGCAGCGTCAGCAAGAAAAAGAGCGTTTTCAAAGGCGTGAATACGAGGAGGAGAAAAGAAGGCGCGAAGAAGAAAAGTTTGAGGAAGAACAAAAGGAGTATGCTCGAGAGCAGGAACGAGCGCATTGGGGGTGTGCATTCTTCAGACACTGTTGGAACGAAGGTTTAAAGCTGCCTACAAAGAATAACTGTCCTGAGTGCAATAATGGGTATGTCGAACATAGGCAAAATGTTGCCAATCGCCGATCTGTCCATGAAAGAATTGGTAGGGTGCATCTTAGTGATGATCGGCGTTTTGATGATCAACCAAGAAAGAGACATGCTGATTGCAGATGGATTGATCATGAGGAAGAAGACCGTGAGTATGTTTGGCAAAAAGGACAGTGGTGTCCACCTGGTTTAAGAAGGAGTCAGAAGAGAAGAGTTCAACGCCTGAGGAATCAAGAATTAAAGCAAGCAAGGCCTAGGATGAAATCGATATGGCTCCCAAAAGACAGGCCTGACGAACATGGTCATTCGGCTCCTACATGTATGGTATGTTTTCTGCCGAATGAATTTATGGCTCCAGCTGATCAAATTGTACAGGAAGAAATATTGCCCGATATAAATGATGCCGAACAATTTGGGTTAATGGCACAATTGATGTTGAACAAACAAGCTGTTTTTGAGAAGCCAACCCAGAATCGGCACATGAAGCCACTGTACTTGAAGGGATATGTTAATGGCAAACCATTGACCAAGATGTTTGTCGATGGAGGAGCTGCTGTCAATGTAATGCCATATACCACATTCAGGAAGCTTGGTATGGGTCTTAGAGATTTGACACCAACGAGCATAATTCTAAATGATTTTGCTGGAAATCCTTCGGACACCAAGGGATGCGTACATGTTGATCTGATGATTGGGTCCAAGACTCTGCTTACGACTTTCTTTGTCATTGAGGGCAAAGGGGCATATAGCTTGCTGCTTGGAAGAGATTGGATTCATGCAAATTGTTGTATTCCATCTACTATGCATCAACAGCTTATTCAGTGGATAGATGATGAGGTGGAGATTGTCCAAGCAGATGATTCAATAAGCGTGGCAAATATGGAACCAGCTTTCTGGGAATATCAAGGCATAGATTGTTTCTCAGGCAAAGACTGGGGAGAAGGTCCTGTGGCACCAGCCAGCAGTGATCAACAGCCGATCGAAGCAGTCGGCTCTCATAGTAATTTTTGATGGAAAATCCAATTGATGGAACTGATGGAAAATTAGGACGTGGATTTGTGTCGGCCGATAAATTAGAAGAAGTGGACATTGGAGATGGTGACAAGCCAAGGCCGACATTTATCAGTGCTAACTTGGATTCGGTTTTCAAAGAAAAGTTGGTGACATTGTTAAAAGAATACAAGGACTGCTTTGCTTGGGATTATTCGGAGATGCCCGGTCTAGACCGTTCTATTGTTGAGCATCGGTTGCCAATCAAACCTGGATACAGACCTTACAAGCAACCACCCCGAAAAATCTACAAGGAAGAAGTGTTGGCCGATGTGAAAAAGGAGATTGAAAGATTACTAGATGCAAATTTCATTCGGCCCTGTAAATACGCGGATTGGATCTCTAATATTGTTCCTGTCTATAAGAAAAATGGAAAGATGAGGGTTTGCATAGACTTTAGAGACTTAAACAAGGCTACACCCATGGATGGATATCCAATGCCTGTTGCTGATTCATTGGTTGATGCTGCTGCTGGATACAAAGTGCTCAGTTTCATGGACGGTAACGCAGGATACAATCAGATTTATATGGCATTGGAAGATATAGTAAAGACAGCTTTCAGGTGTCCTGGACACATAGGGTTGTTTGAATGGGTTGTCATGACCTTTGGATTGAAAAATGCCGGTGCAACTTATCAAAGGGCTATGAATTATATTTTTCATGAGTTGATCGGCAAGATTGTGGAAATATATATTGATGATGTAGTGATCAAGTCACTGGATCATGAGTCTCATTTGGCCGACATAAGGAAAACTCTAGAATGCACCAGGAAGCATGGGCTTAAGATGAACCCGAACAAGTGTGCTTTTGGAGTTTCGGCTGGAGAGTTTCTGGGATTTTTGATACATGAAGGAGGAATAGGAGTTGGTAAGAAAAGCATGAAGGCAATTGATGAAATTGTTCCTCCAACTAATCTTAAAGAGCTACAATCACTGCTTGGCAAGATAAATTTTGTGAGAAGATTCATATCAAACTTGTCACAAAAGGTGTTGCCCTTTTCCTCACTATTGAAAATAAAGAAGGATCAAAAGTTTGTATGGGGTGACGAACAACAAAAGGCTTTTAATGAAATAAAAGAGTACATGAAGAAGCCACCAGTATTGGTGCCTCCACAATTGAACAAGCCTTTCAAGTTGTACGTGGCGGCCGATGCCCAAACTATTGGATCGGCCCTCATTCAAGAATTTGAAGGGAAGGAAAGAGTGGTTGCATACCTTAGCCGAAAGTTATTAGATCCGGAAACAAGGTATTCGGCTATAGAGAAACTTTGCTTATGTGTTTACTACTCCTGTACAAAATTTCGGCACTACTTACTACATGCCGAATGCATTGTGTATTCAAAATTTGATGTGATAAAACACATGTTGTCTATGCCGATTTTGAACGGAAGGATTGGCAAATGGATTTTAGCTTTGTCTGAGTTTGAATTAAGATTTGAATCGGCAAAGGCTGTTAAGGGACAGATTATTGCCGATTTCATTACTGAACATCATGATACATCGATAAATTTGCTTAACATTGTTCCTTGGGTGTTATTCTTCGATGGATCTTCATGCAACAAAGGTGGTGGAGCAGGTATCTTATTAATTTCACCCAAAGGAGAAACATTTGAGTTTGCTGTTCCTATTCAATCTGCTGTTACTAACAATCAAGCTGAGTATGAGGCATTGCTCAAAGGGCTCCAATATTTGAAAGAAGCAAAGGCCATTGCGGTTGAAATTTTTGGAGATTCAGAATTGGTCATAAAGCAATTGAATGGTGAATATGAGTGCAAAAGTGATACCTTGAGGAATTACTATGAAGAATGCAAAGAAATATTGAAGAGCTTTCGGTCAGTAATTCTACAACACATTCCTAGAGGGGATAATGGAGAAGCAAATAGATTGGCCCAAAGTGCATCAGGTTATAAAGAGCTTCGAGAAGTTTTTGCTAATGATGTATATGCATTCGGGAGTAATCTGGCAGAAGATGATTGGAGAAAAGAGATTGCCGATTATCTGGAGAATCCGTCCCGAAAGGTTTCTAGAAAGCTCAGGTATAAAGCTTTAAAGTTTGTTCTTCTTGATGATAATTTGTATTATAAATCCCTGGATGGAGTGCTGTTACATTGCCTAAATCATGAAGAAGCAAAAAGGCTGATGAGTGAAGTACATGATGGGTTGTGTGGAGCACATCAATCGGCCTACCGAATGAAGTGGGTTATTAGAAGAACTGGATATTACTGGCCGACAATGTTGGAAGACTGTTTTGAATATTATAAAGGATGTCAAGACTGTCAGAAATTTGGAAACATTCAGAGAGTTCCGGCATCGGCTTTGAATCCCATTGTCAAGCCATGGCCATTCAGAGGATGGGGAATAGATTTGATTGGCCAAATAAATCCTCCATCTAGCAAGGGGCATAAGTTTGTGCTTTTGGCAACCGATTATTTTACCAAGTGGGTTGAGGCAATTCCATTAAAGAAGGTGACGTCGGAGAATATGGTTGAATTTGTTAAAGAACACATCATTTACAGATTTGGGATTCCTCAGACAATCACCACTGATCAAGGGACTCAATTTACATCTTCAGAATTCAGAGATTTTGCTGAAAGTATGGGCATCAGATTGTTAAATTCTTCTCCTTATTATGCCCAAGCTAATGGTCAGGCAGAGGCTTCTAACAAGATTATGATTAAAATTATACAGAAGAAGATTGATCAGAAGCCGAGAAAGTGGCATTCGGTACTCAGTGAGGCTTTATGGGCTTACCGAATGGCTCCACATGGGGCTACACAGACGTCTCCCTATGAGTTGGTGTATGGGCATCATGCTATCTTGCCATGGGAAATACAATTAGACTCAAGGAGAATAAAGTTGCAAAAGGATTTAAGTTCTAAAGATTATAAAGATTTAATGATGGATGAATTAGAAGATTTGCATATGATTCGTCTCAGGGCTTTGGAGAATATTGAGAAGAACAAAATGCGAGTTGCTAAGTATTACAATAAGAAGGTGAAAGTTAAGCAATTTACAGAAGGTGATTTAGTCTGGAAAGCGATATTGCCGATTGGAACCAAATATGCAGCATTCGGCAAGTGGTCTCCAAATTGGGAAGGTCCTTTCAGAGTGGTTAGATGCGTGCCTGGAAATGCATATATTTTGAAGACATTATTGGGAGAAGAATTTGCTTCTGCTATAAATGGAAGATATTTGAAAAGGTATTATCCCAGTGTTGAAATCGATCGGTGATTGATATATTAATTTGCCGAACAGCCGATTTTCGGGAAGAAATCGCCTTCAGAACAAATGTTGACAGAAAAGGAAAATGGCCAGTACTGAATGTATTGCCCTTAGCACAAAAATATACTACATCAGATGTTCATGCAAGATCACAAAAGATAAGTTTTATTGCCGAAATTCCATAAATCCCTAGTACAAACTAATGGAATAGCTTGTTCAAAACGGACTGAGGATGAATGGAATCGGCAATGGCGGCGCCATGAGCATCAAGGCGATCTATGGAAGCCTCGATGTCATCGATCTCCTCCGGGTTACCATTAGCGAAGCCGGTCGGTAGCCTGGAGTAGTCGGTATTGGTGTGCGTCGACATGGCGACTAGGCCTGCGGCAGTGCCCAGACGGATGCCGTGCGAGGCCACCTCATCGATGCGGCCCGCCACCGCGCCGAGGCGAGCTTCTGGTGTGTCCCCAGGAGCATTCACCTTGTTCGCCAGCTCATTCGCCAGCGCCTTTAGCCGATCGAGTTCGGCATCACGCGCTGCAAGTTTACAAAAGGGGCAGCAGAATAATATCAGTTAGGGGACAAGGTTGAGATTGAGCAGATTGCAGGACTCACCATCAATGACTTCGAGCAGTTGCTTGCGCTCGTGCTGCCATTCGAGGTCAGCAATCCCGGCTTGCTTGGAGATAGCCTCCAGTTCACGACGAGAGTCGTCGCGCTCCGCCTTGAATCGGCGAGCATCGCCGTCCGTGTAGCGGTAGTCGTCCGATTCGAGAGATCGATTGGACGAACTCGAAGATGCCGCAGGAGCGGCGGCTGGAGCTGCGACTGGCGCACCGGCGCCGGCAATCCATTGGATTACCCTGAAAGAACAAAGAGGTTCGTCAAGAAAGGAGGAGGAAATCTCGAGAAGAACAAAGAGAAGCAAGCAGCTACTCACCTGCGGCGAGCGCCGGCACGACTTCCTTCGGCCTCATCGGCAGCCGGGCGCCTCCTGTTGTTGTCGGCCATTGGAAGTTCCTCGGAAATACTGTGGATAGGGAAAAGAATGGCTTGGGCCGGCAAGAACTTGGAAGGCGAAGAACTTGGTGAAGAAACTGTGGGCTGCTTGGGTGTTTATTTATAGAACCCGCAGAGAAAATCATGGCCAAAGATCGTGGCACGTATTCCGAAGAGTTCGGAAGGTGGAAAGGATTTTCCAGCCGATCGGTTCTCATGTCGTTTGGGATTCTTATCGAGTCGTATTCGGCTTTGACTGGATGGGATTCGGCTATGTCATAGTTGAAGCGTTTTCGGGTCTAAGTACTATTATGGCCAACTTTGCCGAATGAAAGAAAAACAGAGTTGAAAGGATGACAAGATTACAGGGTTAATAAAACATTCGGCTATCAAACATAATTCACACACCCAAGAACTTTGAGATTACATTTTTGGCATTTGATATCATGTTGCTGATGTTCTCTAATAAGTTTTTATCAGCTTCTTGGGTTCTGGTCAGGGCAGCGAGCTTCGCCTTGAGTTGTTTGTCTTCGTTTAGAGCTGCTAAGGCTTCCTTTCGCCTCTTCTCTGTTAGCTTGGGAAGCTCTACTATTTTCTTCTTGTCAGCTTCAATTTCGGCCGATAGATTTTTCAATTCGGCTTCAAGTGCAGCTTTTCTGATCTCCTTCATTTCAAGTTCAGATTCCAGTTTGGTTAATAATTCCTTATCATTCTGGACTTGAGTATGCAGATCTTTTACAGATTGCTTAACCAAAGTTCTCCTTTGCTCCAAGGCTGGTTGAGCCGATTGATTCTTCAGAGCTTGTTTCACTGCGATAAAATGATCATCCAATCTGGAAATTGGATCTAAAGAAGTCTTGATATCGGCAGGAAGATCTTGGTCAACTGATTCAAGCAAATCTCTTAAAAGATCAGCATTGGTAACTTGTTCCCGAGTGTCCTTATGCAGAAAAGAGAGGATTTCTTTCAGTTTTGCTTGATTCTCCTCTGATAAAGTTTGACCAGAAGAGGTTTCTTCTCCTTGTTCGGCAACTAGATCATCCACAGCAAATGAATAGCTGGGTGAAGAAGTGGTTTTCTCCTGAAAGAAGATTATGCCGAATTATTGATGATCCATTGAATAAAAACTGGAAGACTGGGTAATTATCTCTACCTCATTCCTGGTCTCTTGAATGGAAAGAGAGGGCAGCTCGAGCTCAGGCAAAGATTCTTGTATGTCATGCTGAGGAGAGCTTGGAAGATCTGTTGGTGGAAAAGAGGCTTCTAGTTGAGGAACATCAGGAGAAGCTGAAGCTAGTTCTTGATGAGAAGGAGGATTCTCCGAAATTGGGTCTATTGAGATTTGCTCTGAAACTGAAAAGGAATAAATGCCGATGGAGAGGAACTTTAAAGACAAAAATGTGAGAAAATTTTACCAATCATTGGAGCATCGGCAGGACCTGTACTGATTGCTGGCTGTTGTTCTTTGGACTGAAATCAAAAAGAAACAAAGCTGAGCAAAAACACCAAAAGCATTGTAGTCAAAGAAGAAGGACTCTGACCTTGATTTTGCTACTTGTTCTTTTCTTCTTTACAACCGAGGGAGCAGCTATAAGGAGGGTTTTCCTCTTGACAGATGATGGTCTAGTGAGTATTGGATCTGAAGAAGCTTGTCTAGCCATCAGCTGAGCCAAGGTAGGGGATTGGTGCCCCAAAGCAGAGATTGGGCCTGCAGTTTTGTATAAAATTACCCTGGCAAGAGGGGCAGGTGTTATGTCCTGCAAAATAATAGAGTCAGAATTGATTGGGGCTAATATTGTTAAGAGAGACAAAGGAATAAGCATGTTACCTCTGCAGTTGGCTGATAATCAGACATTAATTCAAGGCAGAAAGGATGGATTGGCATGTTGAAGATATGATCATGGAATTCTTGCCACCAGAGAGTGAAGGAAGGATGAGCAGATATTATTGGCACAAAAGGATCAGGTGCATAAATAGTTCCACAGCATTTATAGTTGAAAATCCTTCTTGTTTCTGTGAGATCCTTGACTATCTCCCTGGGCCTGAGGAATTCATGGAGAAATAGCCTAGGGGGCACTTGGCCACATCCCAACTGTCTAGCCATCATGTTTGGCTGATAATATTCATAAGTGCTTTGGACTAGCCTCCCTCCACAGAATTCGGCTGGCAGGATGCAGGGCTGGATGAAGGCATTAAAAATTGCTACAGATTGTACATCAGTGCATCCAGTCTCAAAGCTGAATTCGCAAGGGAGAGTAAGGTTGTCATTGTCCAAATAAGGGAACCAAAGAGGATTGGCAAAACCCCTGAAGAAGAGCTCAAATAGTTCACCGATGGTCTTGTTGATGGATACAGTGGAGGCAGCTTCTCCATAAGTTTGACAACCTTTGGTTCTTCGGGTTTCTCCTTCTTTATAATTGATTGAAGGGAAGTCTCGGCTGTTGAGATCAATAGCAACGATTTGGTGCATATATAATTGCAGCCACATCTGGACGAACCACCAGGGACCATTGACACAGGGGATCTTCTTGCTAGTGTGCATCAGGTGGGTGGTTTGGTTGAGCATATGGTAAACGCTTCCCAGGAGGTATTTCCCAAGTGGGATGACTTTTCCAGCAGCCAGCTCTTCGGCCATCACGATATGATTCAAAGTTGGCTCATTGGCTTTGCCACAAAAGACTGATCTGCATAGCCACATGTTCAGGAAAGCTCTGTATTCGACATCAGTCAGAGGACCATCAGACATATGATTCTGGATATATCTCTTGTATCCAACCCCTGTTCTTACTCCTGTCTGCTTGGAGGAACCTTTATGGTCATATGGATGCACAGTTCCTGTAACATTCAGGCCGGTCATCATGTAGACATCGGCTAAGGTAGGGGACATTGGGCCATGGCCGAAGAGAAAAGCATTTGCACCATTGGACCAGAAGTGGCAAGCTGCGATCAGAAGGTTCTCATTCTTTGGTGTTTCAGCTAGAGATAGCTCCAAGCAATGAGAAATACGAAGGCTGTCCCAATTCTGTGTCTGGGGACTTTTATCGTCAGAGATCCTTTTGTACCAGTTTCTCCATCCGGCGATTGGGGGCAAAGGCCAGTTCTTGAAAGCATCTTGCCACTCATGAGGTCTTGTCAGTGAAATCTTAAAAGGAATCCGCTGAGATTCGGCCGCAATGATTTCAGAAGGATCTGAATCTCCTACGGGACCGAGGAAATAGGATGGAGATTTTTCCTCAACAGGGATGAGGATTTCGGCAGCTAGGGCCTATCAAAGGGGATGAGAAGAAATTTAAAATGCAAATCGAAAGAAGAGTGCCGAACATGCTTGAGGGGATTGAAGTTTACCTGGAGAGCAAGATCTTGGTCCGCCATTTGAAGGTTGGATCTTGGAAGACGATGACTTAGGGTTCGGATCCGGATGAGAGCTCTGAAGATTCGGAAGGAAAAGCGGGTGCCGAGCAGAACCAACTTGGAAATGTTAAGTGCTTTTGGTCAATTCCGAGATAAAAGTTACCTCTTATCCCGAAATTGAAGGGGCATGTGTTGACACCAAAAATTGGCACCAGGAAGAGGCTGACATGTGGGCCGGAGTCGTCGAGAAGGTATCATTCGGCAAAGGAGTTTTTCCCCAGAGGCATTCGGCAAAGACGTTCTGCGGTCGGGAATGCGTCATCATTCGGCAGAGGCATTGTTCCGCAGGCGAAGAGTGGTAGCATTCGGGAAGACATGATGACGTGGATCAACATAAGGAAAAGGCCGGTTCGAACAAGGAAAGCAATATGGGCACGAAGATTCGTCATTTATTTTTAGAAACAAGTGTTGTAGTCGTGTCCGACTAGGAGTTGTATCAAGACCTGGGTATAAATATAAACCCATGGCAGCTGTAAAAGAAGAGAGAATGAATCATACAACAAACCGGCCCCGTGCCAACATCGAGTCCTTTAGTCGAGTCGTCGAGTTCTTCGAGAGGAGTCATCGATCCGTCGACCTCCGTAAGTACCGGCAACCTTGTATCATGCTTAGTATCATGCGGTGGATTTAAGCTTTGATGCAAGTAGTCTTGTTACCATGCTTAGTATCATCCGGTGGATTTAAGTTGTGGTTTCAAGAAGGTTCCTCTGTTAGGTCATGAGCCATGCGGTGGGCTAAGATCTAGTATGGACCAAGTTATCGGCTCTGTTAGATTTCGGCAAGATCTAACAGATTCATTAAGTTACCCCGTGTTGCTCCTTTTTTACTATGTGCTTAATTCATGCAACACACCTTTGCCCAATCTAGATCGGCTAGAATCGGCTCTGCTTTACGGTGCGACGACTTATCCCCTCATAGCCGAATCCGAAACCGATCTAGGTTGCTACGTGTCGCGGGTTCAAGCTTGTCGGCATCGTGTAGATCTTGACAGAACCGGGTATCATGCGGTAGATGCAGGTTTTTGGGTCGTCTTAGAGCTAATCATCCGGTGGATTAGAATTCGATTCGATCTGATAGATTTATCTTTACCGATTAGGCTTGTTCCTTCGCCATGGACCCCGATTCGGCTAAATAGCCGTATTCGGCAGTGCTCTCACGAGTGAACTTGTGTTCGTGGGTTTGCATTGGACAATGAATGCTTTTAGCCTTTCACGATTAGATTGTATCATGCGGTGGATTGATCTAATCTGATTGGTGGTGTGGCTTCAAACGAGTTGTATCATGCGGTGGATTAACTCGTTCGTTGTCATGCCTGACGGGTGCTGCTTTCGGCCTATGCATTCTTTGTTTACTGCGAATTTATGATCATGTTTCACCCTTTTATTTATCTATCATGCTCTGTTTCTCGTTAATCGGCTATGAGTACGTGTTCATTCGGTTACAAAGTCCCTCGGCTACAAGACCAACTTGCCCTTCACCTTGTTAGGAACGTCACTCCCATCTAGCTTGATCCTTCCCGTCCTCTCTTGCCAAATTAAGCTTCGCTTTGCATTGCATCATCATGAATACAACATTGAAATCCATGTCTTCAATTGATTTGGCTTGAATATCTTCTTTGGTAGATAATCTTGTCCATAAGCATCAATGCACTTGAGACCATATACTTATCAATAGAATCATGTCTCACTTTGAATGTAACTATTGCTATGGAACAAGCCCAAAGAAATTCCAATTCTTCAAATGACATATCCCACAATCTTTGACAAGTATCTTATCTATGAGACCAATCAATTTGCTTAACTCCTTGTCTCATTTGTCATTTCACTTCACTTGTCATTTGTATTGCTTACATGGTATGATTAACACTTGTTTGCTTTCTTCATTATTTCCTGCTCATATACTTAAGTAAACAAGTTAAATGACTAATCATGTTGTCATCCAAAATCACCAAAACATATAAGTGCCTAGATGCACTTTCAAAGAGCAAGAAGACCGTATCCTTTGATCCATCCTATGTGCTTAAGAAAGATTCAAAGGGTATTGTGTGTGCTAAGTTTGTTGGTCGTTCTATGGATAACACTAGATTGAAATCCATTTGGGTGCCGAAAGCTATGATCACTAACATTGAAGGACCCAAGAAAAGTTGGGTACCTAAGAGGAAGTGATTCTCTTGTGTAGGTAAATTATAAATCCGGAGGGAGACATTGGGTGATTGATAGTGGTTGCACAAACCACATGACCCTCAACGTCTCGGCGTATGGCGAATGTGCCCCGAGGGAGGACCGGCATCGAACCTCCGTTCCACCGCGGAGAGCGCAACTGCGCCGGCAACCCATCCTCGCCAGAGGACGTGGGGCCCGGCAACGCGTCCTCGCCCGGGGAATGATACCCTCCCGACTTCGACAACAAAGAGTGGGATTACTCCAGACTCCAGGACGCCGAAGCCCTCAGGCAATTCCTGGAGGCCACGGACTTCTGCTTCAACTGCTCCGACGAATCCAGCGGAGGGGTTACGACCCCACGCGGGAGTACTTCGTCATCGACGGCGAACTCGCGTCTGTGAGCGAAAGCAGTGAAGAAGGTAACAACGCCGACCGCGACAAGCAGCCGGCGGGCTCGGGAGCTGGCCGCGATCAGCACCCAGCGAACGCGAACGTAGCAACACCACCTGACGAGGCGGCGCTCGCTCGAGCTCAGCTGGCTCAGGTCAAGGAATTGGAGGACAAGCTCCAAGAGGAACGCCGACAGGTGCAACAGCTACGAGCTACGCTTGAGGCGCGGCAACCACGACAAGGCGACCGCGCGCGAGCCGCGACGCACCGCCCAAACCCACATCATGAACGATGACGACGTTGGCCCTCTAGCACTACCAAGGGCAAGCCAGAAACTCGTCACGACGGCGACGCTGTTGCGGGCCATGCCCGCGCCGTCGACACCCTCAGCTCGTATTCTGCACCGCGAGGCGCAGAATCTTATCGAGCAAGCGGCCGTTCCACAGGCCTAGAGCTCCGCTTCCCGCATCCGCCATCAGGCCGGCTTGAGGGTTGGCAACGGCGAACGGGATATGGAGGAGTCCGTGCACACCCCACACAGGGTGAAGTGGACGCCGAACCATCCAGCGGACGATGGCAAGGCACTCGAGGCTCGCGACCGCGGTGAGCGGAGGCCCTTGAAAAAACCGGGCTCCGGACACGCGCAACACCGCGACCAGTCGTGGTTACCACCCTCGACGAGGAGGTCGTTACGACAGCAAGGAGGATAAGAGCCCTTCACTTGAGCCCGCGGGGACTCGGGTGTTCAGTCGCGCCATCCGCGCGGCAGCTATTCTCCCGCGCTTCCGTCAACCGACCACCATCACCAAGTACTCGGGCGAAACGAACCCCGAGGTCTGGCTGAACGACTACTGCCTGGCCTGTCAGCTGGGCGGCGCCACCGACGACGCCATGATCATCTGCAACTTGCCGCTCCATCTCGCGGACTTAGCGCGACAATGGTTCGAGCACCTACCCGCGAACCAGATCCATGATTGGGACGACCTGGTCAGGATGTTCGTGGGAAACTTCCAAGGCACTTACATCCGCCCTGGGAACTCCTGGGACCTGCGGGAATGCCGCCAAGCCCCTGGCGAACCCATGAGGGACTTCATTCGGCGCTTCTCCAGGCGCTACATCGAGCTCCCGAGCGTTGGCGACGCCGAAGTCATCAACGCCTTCCTCGAAGGTACGACGTGCCGAGAGCTGGTGCGTGAGCTAGGGCGTAACCACCCCTCGAGCGTCAACGAGCCGTTCGACATCGCTACCAGCTACGCCTCCGGGGAAGAAGCGGTCCGAGCCATCTACGATGGCAAGAAGGGCACGCACGAGGAGGAAGCTCCCGCGGAGGGCAGCAAGTCCAAGGGACAAGCGAAGAAGCCCAGGTAGGGCAAGAAGGGCAAAGGGGGCGAAAGAGCCCCGCGCGGCAAGCAATAGGGGGAAGACTCTGACGAAGCCCTCGTAGCCGACCAGGCTCGAAGGGGCCTCGAGCCCCACCCCAGGGTGGCTTGTTCGACGACATGCTGAAGAAGCCATGCTCGTACTACAAGACCACCGTCGCCCACACCCTCGAGCAGTGCAAGATGATCAAGAAGTACTACAGGCGCCTCGCCGCGAAGGAGATGCCAAGAAGGAAGCGGGCGACGGCGGAGGCGGTAGCGGCGATGGTTTCCCGAACAAGGAGAACGTGTTCTTCATCCTCGGGGGGCCCGCAACGAGCATGACGTCTCGACAACGCCGGCGTAAATGTTGCGAGGTCTACTCCGTTCATCCGGCCACGCCGTCCTACCTCGACTGGTCGTCGGAGACCATCTCTTTTGGTCGCGAAGACCACCTGGATCACATCCCCAACCCGAGACACTACCTTCTTGTTGTCGACCCTGTCATCTGCAACACTCGCTTTTTCAAGGTACTGATGGACGGAGGCAACAACCTCAACATCATGCTCGTTGACA
The DNA here is from genome assembly GCA_900205405.1 of Echinochloa crus-galli. Classification (NCBI taxonomy): domain Eukaryota; kingdom Viridiplantae; phylum Streptophyta; class Magnoliopsida; order Poales; family Poaceae; genus Echinochloa; species Echinochloa crus-galli. The sequence goes on from OAMR01001330.1 coordinate 37,774, forward strand.
CCTTGGAGCTCATGGGGATCGGCGTGAACAAGCTGCAGCCCAGCCTGTCGTCGTTCGACGGCATCGCGCCGGGCAAACAGGTCCAGCCCCTCGGGTAGGTCGACCTGCTCGTTTGCTTCGGCACACCCGAGAACTTCCACAAGGAAGTCCTCACCTTCGAGGTGGTGGGATTTCGGGGGGCGTACCACGCCATAATCGGGCGTTCGGGCTACGCCAAGTTCATGGCGATCCCCAACTACACCTACCTCAAGATGAAGATGCCCGGGCCTAGAGGCGTCATCACGGTGGGGCCATCATTCGAGCATGCCTACCTGTGCAACGTCGAGGGTGTCGAGCGCGCCGAAGCCCAAGCCTACATGGAGGCCCACGTGGCGGACCTAGAGAAGATGCTGAACGAGGCTGCTGACTCCCACGACAGCAAGCGTGTGGGCAACTTCGAGCCCGCCGAGCAGACTAAGGCTGCGCCCCTCAACCCGAACGCCCCCGAGGGCAAGGCGTTGAGGGTCAGCTCCTCCCTTGACCCCAAATAGGAGGTCGTGCTCATCGACTTTCTCCGCGCCAACGCCGACATCTTTGCGTGGAGCCCTTCGGACACGCCGGGCATTCCGAGGGAGGTCGCCGAGCACTCCCTTGACATCCAGCCTCAAGCCAGACCGGTGGTGCAGCGTCTTCGGCGTTTTCACGAGGAGAAACGCCGGGCGATCGGGGAGGAGCTGCACAAGCTCTTGGAGGCCGGATTCATCAAGGAGGTATTTCACCCAACGTGGCTAGCTAATCCTGTTTTAGTTAAGAAGAAAAATGGAAATGGCGCATGTGCGTAGATTACACTGGTCTGAATAAAGCATGTCCAAAAGTTCCATTTCCTTTGCCACGCATTGATCAAATAGTAGATTCTACTGCTGGGTATGAATTATTATGTTTCCTTGATGCGTATTCCGGTTACATCCAAATTAAGATGAAAGAATCCGACCAACTTGCGACTTCTTTTATCAACCCGTTTGGCATGTTCTGTTACGTCACTATGCCGTTCGGCCATCGAAACGCCAGAGCTACATACCAGCGGTGTATGCAACACGTTTTCGGGGTCCACATCGGGCGAACCGTTGAGGCATATGTTGATGATATCGTTATGAAATCTAGGAAGGCGGACGACCTAGTTAACGATTTACGGATCACATTTGATTGCCTCCGCGCAAGCGGGGTAAAGCTAAACCCGGAGAAGTGTGTGTTCGGGGTGCCGCGCGGCATGCTTCTGGGATTCATCGTCTCTCAGCGAGGCATCGAACCCAATCCCGAAAAGGTCGTGGCCCTGGAGCGAATGGGGCCGATTCGAGACCTCAAGGGGGTACAGAAGGTGTTAAGTTGCCTCGCGGCGCTGAGCCGCTTCATCTCACGACTCAGTGAGAAAGGCCTACCCTTGTACCGGCTCTTAAAGAAACACAAACGTTTCGCTTGGACCCCCGAAGCACAAAAAGCCCTCGACGGGCTCAAGGTGTCACTCTCACGCGCGCCCATCTTGACACCGCCATTGAACAGCGGGCCCCTCGACCTCTACGTCGCCGCAACGACCCAAGTGGTCAACACGGTAATCGTTGTGGAAAGAATGGAGGAGGGCCACGCCCTGCCGGTACAAAGGCCGGTGTACTATATCAGCGAGGTGTTATCTGCTACCAAGATGCGATACTCGCAGATCCAGAAGCTGCTCTATGCCACAGTGCTCGCGCGACGAAAGCTGCGACACTATTTTGAGGCTCATCCGGTCACAGTGGTCTCATCTTCCCCCCTGGGCGAGATAGTCCGCAATCCGGATGTAGCAGGCAGAATAGCTAAGTGGTCAATGGAGCTAATGGGCGAGACTCTCACGTATGCGCCACGAAAGTCGATCAAGTCCCAAATCCTCGCAGATTTCGTGGTCGAGTGGACCGAGACACAGCTACCCCCACCACAGATCCAGGCCGAATGCTGGACTCTGTATTTTGACGGGTCGATGATGAAAGCTGGGGCAGGCGCGGGCCTCCTCTTCATCTCGCCCCTAGGGGAGCACATCCGCTATATAGTGTGTTTGCACTTCTCGGCGTCGAACAACATGACGGAATACGAGGCCCTCGTGGCCGGGCTTCGCATCGTCATCGAGCTCGGCGTAAAGCGTCTCGACATCAGGGCGACTCTCACGTGGTCCTTGACCAGGTGATGAATACCTCGAGCTGCCGCGATGAAAAGATGGAGGCTTACTGCAACATAGTTCTCCGGCTCGAGGACAAATTTTATGGCTTCGAGCTCAACCACATTGCGCGTAAGTATAACGAGGAAGCGGACCAGCTGGCGAAGATCGCGTCTGAACGGCTCCCCGTCCCTCCAAACGTCTTCGCTCGCGACCTCGACAAGCCTTCCGTCGACCTCGACAACACCAAGCGCGCTCCCAAGGCACCCTCGGAGCCCTCGGGGGCTGCGGGCGGTGACCCCATGGACGAGGACCCCTCGAAGGGGAGCCCTGAGCCCCACGACTTCGAGACATCCTCGGCCGACGAGGCTGAGGCCATGGAAATCGATACGGACGCGCCTCCACAGGACTGGCGCACCCCGTATCTCACATGGCTGGAGCAGGGAGAGTTACCCGCGGATCGTACCGAGGCCCGCCGCGTCACGAGGAAAGCCAAGTCCTTCGTTTCGATCGATGGGGAGTTGTACAAACGCAGCGCCTCAGGGATCCTGCAGCGTTGCATTCCCATCCCCGAGGGGAGGCAGCTGATCTACGACATCCACGCCGGTGTGTGCGGACACCATGCGGCGCCACGAACCCTCGTGGGTAACGCTTTCCGACAAGGCTTCTACTGGCCCACCGCGGTGGCGGACGCCAACGAAACGGTGCGCACCTGCGAAGGGTGCCAGTTCTACGTGTGCAAGACCCACCTTCCGGCGCACGCCTTACATACCATCCCCATCACATGGCCCTTCGCGGTCTGGGGTTTGGATCTCGTGGGGCCCTTTCGTCCAGCGCCCGGGGGCTACACCCATTTGTTGGTGGCCATCAACAAGTTCTCGAAGTGGATCGAGACTAGAGCCGTCACCAACATCAGATCCGAGCAAGCCGTACTGTTCTTCACATACATCATTCACAGGTTCGGGGTACCCAATTCGATCATCACCGATAACGGCACCCAGTTCATAGGCAAGGAGTTCTTGGAGTTCTGCGATGACCACCATATCCGCGTGGATTGGTCAGCCGTAGCGCACCCTCAGTGCAACGGTCATGTGGAACGTGCCAATGGCATGATACTACAAGGGCTGAAGCCGAGAATTTTCAACAAACTGAACAAGTTTGGCCGAAAGTGGGTGGCAGAGCTACCCTCGGTGATCTAGAGCCTCAGGACGACCCCGAGCAGAGCCACGGGCTTTACCCCATTCTTCCTCGTCTACGGCGCCGAGGCTGTACTCCCGGCGGATTTAGAGTACGGGTCCTCAAGACTTAAGGCCTACCAAGAAGAGCGCAACCAGCGGGCTCGCGAAGACTCGCTGGACCAAGTGGACGAGGCTCGGGACGTAGCCACCTTACATTCAACACGGTGCTAGTAGTCCCTGCGACGATTCCAGGCACAGAAAGTCCGGCGTCGAGAACTCAACAAGGGCGATCTGGTGTTAAGGCTGCGCCAAGATAATCGAGAACGCCACAAGCTCACACCGCCATGGGAAGGACCATCCATCATCGCCAAAGTCCTCAAGCCCGGCACGTACAAGCTGGCAAACGAGAAGGGCGAGATCTTCCCCAACGCCTGGAACATCCAACAGCTACATCGCTCCTTAGAACCTTTGCACTCCTTGCAAATGTATCATGTTCATCGTAATAATGATAAAGGTTTGCAAAAAAACGTGGAAACATTGTTACTAACAACAATGTGTTGACACCAAAAATTGGCACCAGGAAGAGGCTGACATGTGGGCCAGATTCGTTGAAAAGGTATCATTCGGCAAAGGAGTTTTTTTCCCAAGAGCATTCGGCAAGGACGTTCTGCGGTCGGGAACGCATCGTCACCGATGACTTAGGGTTCGGATCCGGATGAGAGCTCTGAAGGTTCGGAAGGAGAAGCGGGTGCCGAGCAGAACCGACTTGGAAATGTTAAGTGCTTTTGGTCAATTCCGAGATAAAAGTTACCTCTTATCCCGAAATTGAAGGGGCATGTGTTGACACCAAAAATTGGCACCAGGAAGAGGCTGATATGTGGGCCGGATTCGTTGAAAAGATATCATTCGGCGAAGGAGTTTTTTCCTAGAGCATTCGGTAAAGACGTTCTGCGGTCGGGAACGCATTGTCATTCGGCAAGAGAACTGTTTCGCAAAAGGCATTCGGGGGCGCGTGATGACGTGGGTCAAGTATAAGGAAAAGGCTGGTTTAACTTGGAATGCAAGACGGATACGGTGCCCCGGCGTTTATCTTTTTTAGGAAATAAATAATGTAATCGTAATCGATTAGGAGTCGTGTTGAAACCTGGGTATAAATATAAACCCATGGTAATTGTAAAAGCATCGTACAATCAATCATACAACAAACCGGCCCCGTGCCAACTTCGAGTCCTTTAGTCGAGTCGTCGAGTTCTTCGAGAGGAATCATCGATCCGTCGACCTCCGTAAGTACCGGTAACCCTGCACCATGCCTAGTATCATGCGGTGGATTTAGGCTTTGGTTCGGGAAGGTTCCATTGTTAGAGCATGAGCCATGCGGTGGGCTAAGTTTTAGCTTGGAACAAGTTATCGGCTCTATTGGATTTTGGCAAGATCTGGTAGATTCATTAAGTTATCATGTGTTGTTCTGGATTTTACCTTTATGTTTAATTCATTACAACACTCTTTTGCCCAGTCTAGGTTGATTAGATTCGGTGTGAAAGATAAAAGGTACTGTGGATTCCATGATAGAAATTCTCATTCCATCAATGAATGCAGGGTTTTTAGAATGAGGATTCAGAAGGCTATCCAAGAAGGGCGGCTATATAGCTGTATTCGGCAGTATCGCCACGAGCGAAACATGCTCACGGTTTTGTTTTAAATAAAGAATGCTTTTAGCCTTCCGCGTTTAGAGTGTATCATGCGGTGGATTGCTCTATTCTTGGTTGGTGGCGTGATCCCAAGCAAGTCGTATCATGCGGTGGATTAACTTGTTTTGTTTCATGCCCGACGGGTTGAAAAGTACCTAGACATGCGGTAGACTAGGGCTTTTGATCTATGCATTCTTGTTTATTATGAAATTATGGTCATGTTTTCGCCCTTTTATTTATCTATCATGTTATGTTCCTTGTTAATCGGTTATGAACATGCGTTACAATGTTTATTCAGTCAAAAAACCGATCTTTCGTCATGCTTACGTCACGCATTCGGCAGTGCGCTTCCTGCGTGTTTTGCCGATTGCCGAATGATGCTGTAACTGCCGACAGATAGCTTCTCTGTAGCTATATGTCGTTCGAAGTTGGCTCCGTAGCCACAGAATATGGAACTGACTGGTATTGCCCGGTACGTTCCAGGTGTTATCTAAGCATTTTTTCTCCCTTTGTCAGTTTCAGGAAAATTGACTGGCACGTTTTCGGATTCAAACGCCCGGGCCACGTGTGAAGCCAGCTAATTCGGCTTGCTGTGTGCTTGGCGTGAGGTGCGGATTTTACGTCAACACAATGAAAACAGGGTGACCCGGCTTTACCCTCGACCAAGTCTCGGTAAAGCCGAGCCCCCCTCGGGGGCTACTGGGGGCTAACCCCCAAAATGGTCCTAAGTTTTTTCCATGCATTTTTTCGAAGAAAATGTGTTGTCGAACTTCCTCTCAAAAACTCGGAAAGACGAAAGCGAGGCGCAGGCCTACTACGGCTAAAAGTCGGCTGAGTCAAGGGACCGCCTACGCCTTCGACAGGCTACGGCGCCCCCCTCACCACTTTACGCCTATGTTACTTGCGTACGAAAACTCCTCTGCTAGAATCGATCTAGAGTCACGAGAGAGGTACAATACACATCCTAGGAGGTCGGACACTGTGCCCGCTCAAACTCATGAGCACGTTCATATTCCACACTTCGCGAACGGCGAATTTACAAGGGTTTTAAATTACACTCGGCCATCGGCCATTTAGAGATACAAAGACATGAACTGCCTACAAGGCAGCTCTTGGACCACTTCAGTTCGATGGTCAGCACACAATCGCGAGAACCAGTCTTCACAACTTTCACGTCGGTTTTCTTGTGGCATCCCACCAATTGAAGAACCTAGTGGCTGCATTGCTGAAAGAGGGGGATGACTAAACACCACCAACGGCGACAAGGCCTCACCTCGCGGGACATCCTCAATGAGCTTCCTCGCGAAATCGGCCATCGATTCGGCATCATTTGCTAGCTTCCTAGCGAAAAAGACGCCCACCGCGGCCTCCTCGCAGGGCTTCACCGCGAGGTGGATCTCCATCTCACCGATGAGGAGCACGATGTCCAGCTCCTTTCCCGCAGCATTTGTGCCACTCTTCGTCGGCTTTCTTCTGGCATCAATAGCAAGCACCAAGGTAGGAACCTTGATTTACCCGACTCTCACTCCCGAACTCATCAGGGGGATGGATCTTGAGGCTCCACATGGTGGCTAGACCTCGCAAAGGCTCTGTGTTGATTTCCCCCCGACGAAGCACCTATATATAGGCGCCCACGGTCAAGGACTGTTACCGCCCTGATGAAACGGTCGTCGGGCTCGCATGCCCATGCGCATCGCCTCTAATGCTGAGCGGTCAGCTTTTATTATCTTTCTTGACTGAGCCTGCTCAGTAAGCGTTTTTCGAAAGAACCGCGACTTGAACGAACGCAGAAGAGCGAGGAAAACGAAGGCAAAGGCAGCGGAAGCAAATGGCTAAGGTAAGTTCGCCTCGCCTCCCTGTTTTTTCCTTTTATAAAGCGAGAAGGGGAACGGCCCGGCTTGGCCGATGAAAGCTCGCGTTAATCGCGGCGGCCACAGCTGGTCGCCGACGTCAAGGCCCCACCGCATGGGAAACCACTCCGGCGTGGGCGGCCGCATTAAATGCGGCACGATAAAACGAAACGGTGCACGACGAAATAGAGGAACAGCCCGGCCACCGAAACCGGAAAAAACCGCGTTAATCGCGACGGCCGTGGTGAGTCGCCGACACCCGGGCCCCACCGCGTGGGAAACCACTCCGGCGTGGGTGGCCGCATTAAATGCGGCACGATAGAACGAAACGGTGCACAACGAAGTAGAGGAATGGCCCGGCCACCGAAGCCAGAAAAAACCGCGTTAATCGCGACGGCCGTGGTGAGTCGCCGACACCCGGGCCCCACTGCGTGGGAAACCACCCCAGCGTGGGCGGCGGAATTAATTGCGTCACGGTGAAACGAAACGGTGCACAACACCACTGACCACACGCCACCTCAGCTCCCGTCTCGCACGCGCCGCTCCGCCTAAACAGGCGTTCCCACGATCCCCACCTCGCCAGCTCCGTGCCATGTCAGCCACTACCGCCCGGACGAACGGTCACCATCCGGTCAAAGACCAAAGACCAACGGTAGCTTCCAAGGTAAGTCAAGGCGCCTCGAGGCGTCCGCAAGTTAGGGGTTCGAAGCCCGACCCTCGAACGGGTTCGAACAGGCGCCCCAGACGAACCAAAAGGATACGGCTGGACCTACCCTCGAACGGAGAGTTCGAAGGCCCCGTGTGCCTCCTCCGTGGCCCTACTGATCAGAGGTTCGAGGCTTGGCCTTCAAAAGGGTTCGACAAGCGCCTCAGATCGACAGAGTCAGGGACGATTCGGGCGTGCTCATCGGGACTTTACCCCGAACACGAAAGTTCGGTGACACCCCTGTTGTGTTCAAGGCCGGATAAGGGCAGCTAGTCAGTCTGGCTTCCACTGGGGGATCCCATCGAGGGAGTGCTTTCGCGCCCTTGGTTCCTGTCGAATGGGACCGAGCCCCACCTAGCAAACCCTTGCGAGCGCTCGCAAATGGACGTGTCTCCGGACCACGAGCCGACCCCTAACGAACGGGGCACGTACGCCCACTTGAACTACCCGTTAACAGCTCACCGAGGTACCCGTTGCTCGCGGCCCACGCGAGGGTAGTATGAGACGCCTCACCCCTTAGCCTCGCGAAGAGGAAGCGAGGGTCATAATCCAAAGACGAGGAATTCCCCTGATCGTCCCTTCTCGGGCCAGGGCTCGAGGGCTCCTCGCACCACGATGAAACCTTCTCTGAACGTACGACTGGTCCGTACTGGGTACGCCCCTCGATCCGGCCTAACGCCCTAGGATTACAGCCTTTGCACGAGTGAAATCACTCCTGCGAAGGCTCGGGGGCTACACCCGCGGGTGCGCTAGCGCCCCCCACGGAAATCGTGTGTATGAGAGAAGGAATCCCTGACACAAGGCTCGTACGAAAAATCGTCTCGAGCTAACCTTTGCAGGACTGAATCCACTCCTACAAAGGCTCGGGGGCTACTGTCGGGGACAACAACAAGGGGTCCCCTAACCAACGGGGTAAGCACTCTCAAAAAATGCAAAGGACTACGGCGTCATCCAAACCCACCTGGGCTCAAACTCGCAAGGCGACGCGGCCCACTACCACTCGACGTAGCCCAACAGACCTCGAGGGCTCGCCCGCTATGAACTCGACGGGCTTACGCTCCGGTTCCGCCTCACTCGAGGGTGGGTTACCCCCTCGAGCTGGGGCCGCGCAGTCTCTGCCTCGCTCGAGGGCATGTACCCCCTCGAGCGGGCGCTGCGCGACCTCCGCCTCGCATGAGGGTCGGTCGACCCCTCGAGCGAGCGCCCCGCTCCGACAGCGGCCTGCCGACCGACGCCCAAGTCAAAAGGTGAATCTCCCCCACGCCGCGACTTTAGGGACTAAAATCAAGGGACTAAAATTAGTCTCTTAGGGACTAAAATTGTTGTTTGGATCCCTGAACTAAAAGGGACTAAAGTTGCTTTAATGGCTTGCGCAAAGACTACTTTGCCCATGGACTTAAAAGGGAACAAGTGGGCCGGCGGGTGGGGGAGGGGCATCCAGTGAAAAAGTAGTGGTTTTAGTCCCTATAAGCTCCTCTTGTGGAGCTAAAGAGTTTTAGTCCCTTTTAGGAGTTTTAGTCCCAAGGGTTTGGATCTTTAGTCCGTTTTGGGACTAATTTTAGTCCGTTTTGGTTTTAGTCCGTGGAACCAAACACCCCCTTATATGACCCTTTATCATCCCACAAAATTTGAACTTAAAACACCACTTATGTATGAAGAAACAAAAAAGATAAATTTGGCCAAAGGGTAGATTGGACTGATTAATATAGTTGTGAGTGTAAAATAAACCAAAACATACTTTAGGGGTTATCCGAACTTTGTCATACTTGAGGTAGTAATTTGGACTTTGTCCTTTTTTAAATTTTAGCCTATAGGACATTGTGACGTGTCTTCTGCTGCCGCCGTCACCTGCCACCTCAGCATTCCTCCTCCGCGCCGAGCACGAACGCAGGCTTCAAGTTGAAGGTCCTCGCGATGAACGAAACAGCCGGCCGCGATCTACCCCTCCAATTCCCGATCCAACGGCCACCGACCAACGGCGATCTGAAATGATGCCCACCCCCAATTCAAACGCTAACCTGGCAACCAACTCTTCGCCGGCGACGCCCGCGATGTCGAAGCCCGCCGCCGCGTCCCTCCCGCCGCCGCCGCCGGAGGTGGCGCACCTGGTGGAGCAGCTCCAGCGCCACCACCTCGCCCCCGACGCGTCCCTCCTCTCCAACTCCGCGCACTCCGACCTCCTCCAGGTACGTCGCGCCCCGCCGCGCTCCTCGCTCTCCGCTTCCCGCCCTCGCGCTCGCCGCTGATTATCTGAACCTGTTACCGCTGCAGGCGCGCGAGGAGGTCGCCGCGGAGCGCGCGCTCTACCTCGAGGCACTGGTGAGTCACCCCTGCCCGCTTGTCGGATCTGCATTTAGCGTAGGGGGGTGTTCTGATCAGATCTGGCGCGTTGCGGTAGGCGGTGTACGCGGAGGCGGTGGCCATGGTGGAGGAGTACCATGCGGCAGGCGGTGCTGGCGCCGGCAAGAAGCTCAACTGCTCCCCGCAGGTTCTGTATTCTCTCGTGCTCCCACCGTTTGGCCGTTGCAGAGGTGGCGCAGAGGTTGAGGCTCCACTGCTCTCGCAGGATGGGGAGGTCCATGAGGAGGAGATGAAAAGTGAGCACCTTGTCAAGGAGCTCATTTGCCAGTACTTTCACGAGTGCCACACCCAGATCAAGCTCGATCTCGACGAGTTACAACAATTATAGCAAGCACCGCTAGTGCGGTGACTGTTGGTGCTGCCATGGTAGTTGGTAGTTCAGAGGCAGTTGAACCTGCCGAAAACTCCTCATTTTTCCTTTCGACTGATGCAAATATAGCTCGAGACGTGGCCTGGGTAGGGAGTAACTGATTACTAGATGGCAGGAATTCCTCGTTGTTGATTCAATCTATCTGGCACAGTCATCGAGAAATTATCTAGCAAAAATGATATTTAGTCCCACTGAGCTTACTCTCAGTGGCGGAGCCAGGATTGGGACAAAAGGGGGCCAATTAGTCAATAAAATCATTAGTTACATATTAAAATGCCATGTAAACATTTTTCTTTCGAGAGATGATACAAAACTAACTGAATTACCAGCTAGCTGTTGCTAATTGCTACTATAGCATGGTAGTTCAGAGGCAGTTGAACCTGGAGTTGGTGGTGTTCCTGATCGTTTTCTCGGAATCACTTCTGATTATCTGTACCAAGTGCAACAAGAGCAGCCAGCCATGTCCGTGGTAAAACTATGATGATTTTTATCCTTTTTATCAAAGATTGAAAAAAATATAAAAAGATGGCCATCTGAACTTTGAAAGCATCTGCTTTGGTATGGATTGTAGGACATGGTCGATTATCAGAGAACTTTGGCTAGGGAGATTGAAGCGCGGTTAGAAGCCAAGTGTGATGCTTTAGCTGATCTATTTTCAATGGATGAAAGGGGTCAGTTACTGAACTTGTGGATGAACATATGTATTTTCACCCTCTCTTCTTACTTATTTTAGGCAAAATATCTTGGGTAGCTCGACTTCAAAGAAACAAAATACTCAGAATTGTTGTTTTGGCTATAATTTTGTCTCATCTTAACATCTTTGCTGCAAACTCATCATCCATCAGTCAAATTTCAAGTGCCAGGCTTCCAGAAAGGTGAACTTTCTTGCATTATCATTTTCATAAGTCTGTTCCAACCACAGTTTTAGTATTTAATACCGTCCTATCATCCTTTTCTCTGAGGCAAGCCCGTTGATTTACATTGCTAACTTTTCTTGGTGTCAATGCTCAATTTTCCATCTTGTTTGGAATTGAAATTTATGTGGAGCCTGTGCTAGGCTGGACAGGTGTCACACCCAGATTTACACAGAAACCCGAATGCTACTGTATGTGTGCCCAGGAAGTCCACAAAACACATACAGCTTACAAATGTGGTAAAACAGAGTACATATGCTCGAATAAACTAGTTTTGCATCTGAGTTTACCTAAAACACAGCGGAAGACTATATATTAACTATCTTCACAGGTAGAGCCTCAAGTCCACAGGGACACCGACTGGTTGACCACAGCTCAGAATACAGACGTTTTTGATTAGAAGATGATATTTATTATTGTTTAATGTTCACTCTACTACATTAATTGGGAATTGCAACTGGGTTTCACTTAATTGTAGTAATCTTGGTTAATGTTAAAATGAAACAACTAAAATTTGCTAATGCAGTACAGCCGTGTCAAGCCTTTCTTTTAAGCCTTCATTGCCGTGTTGTATTTGCTAAGTAAGACAATTACTTACACTTGCCAACATTCAAACAATCCCGGATGGGTAGCAGATGGGGTGGAAAGGACAACTACCGGGATTCCTGAGGATCGTCTGTATTCTAAGCTATGGTCAACCAGTCGGTGTCCCTGTGGACTTGAGGCTCTACCCGTCGTGAGAGTTAGACTTCCGTTGTGTTTTAGGTAAACTCTGATGTAAAACTATTTTTATTCGAGCATATGTACTCTGTTT
>OAMR01001330.1:56485-69863 GCA_900205405.1 Echinochloa crus-galli
AGCTGGTTTGACCCGGGGCTTGACTCGATCTTGGACCGTCGGATCAAACACAGACGGCTGAGATTGGATCTAGGGGAGGGAATCGGCGACGGCGGCGCGGCGAGCGGCGGTGCTGGACCGGCAGCGGCGGTGCTTCGCCGGCGAAGGGTGGAGCTCGGGCTACGGAGCACGGTTTGGGGCGCGGAGGGCAGCTACGGCTTCGGGGCGGCGCTGCGAACTCGACTGAGTGGATCTCGTCGGCGGGGTCGCGGCAGCGGCGGCCGGCGACGACGAACAGAAGCGGCGGTGGCTCAAGTCAGAGAGGGATGAAGGGCAAGGAGGGGCTCGGGAGCACGCTTACCACCACGCGAAGCTGTTCCGGCGATCAATTTGGACGGGGCGGCGTTGCACTGACGGATCGACGGCGGCGGTTTGGAAGCGGCGGCGGCGAGCACGAACTCGAGCAGCGGAGGTTTGGCGGCGCAAAATTAGGGTGGGGGTTAGGAGTAGCGGCGGCGCTATTTGTAGGACGGCCCAGGAGAGTCCGGGGCCCCTCGGCGTCCGTGCCGGGGTCGGCCGGGACTCCATGGCCGGGACCGAGAAGGACTCGGGTGGGAGGTTAGGGACGGGGCTGACACGGGGGCCCGCTCGTCAGTCGGCAGAGGGGGGGCTGCGGGCCGCAAGCGTTGGCGGGTGCTGGGCCGGACTGGCTGCTAGGCCGAGTCGGGCTGGTGCGGGGGCGGGGCGAGCAGGCCGCTGGGCCGCGCAGTGGAAGATGGGCGAGCGGATGGAGAGAGCGGGAGGCAGGCCGCTGGCCGGGACGAGCAGGCCGGCAGGCCGGGCGAAGCAGGCCGCTGGCCAGCCGAAAGCGGAAGCGCTGGAGCTGGGCTGCTACTGAAGAAAAAGTAGAAGGGCCAAAAATCGGACGAGGAAATAGTCAAGGGAGGAAAAGTGGACTCGGCGCAAAACTTTTCTAAAGCTCCAAAAATGCGAATCAAATTCGAATTTAAACAGAATTTAAATTCCAATCTAATTCACAAGCAACCAAAACACAATGCAGCAGCATGAATGCAACACACACAACATTTTATTTATTTTCGCAAATATTTTTATTTTATTTTATTATTTTTTTTCAATTACAAATTCCCTGTAAATTAAATAAAGCTTGAAAAATTTTAGAAAATGAGAAAATTATTGTATTAATTATGTTGAAAATTCACATCCCAAAATTTGAAAATTTTGGGGTGTGACAAACTACCCCCCTTAACAGGAATCTCGTCCCGAGATTCAGAGGAAAGGCTAGCAAGAATAAAAGGTTTGAGGTGGGTGACTTCCGACATCTTGTAGACTTTATTCAGATCAGTGGTCTTTTCATGGACCCGAGAATCACAATCCTTCAGGCTACAGAAATACCATGAATCACTTTGTGGTCACTTCCCTTAATTCTACTTCTACTACTCTGATTGGAGTACTAGGGTACACCCAGATAGATTCCTGGATTGTTTTTCCTTGACGTGAGTGTCCCCGTCTATGGCGATTTCATTTTCACTTAGCACAGTCTTATCTTGTGGGTGTTGTCATGTCAGGTTCTTCTACTCCCGCAATGCCTTGTATGCTTCGACACCTTTCTGCCCCCCTGTTGTCACTAAAGCTGATGATCTGTTTCTCCAACGACACGCGTGCGCATGATGGCCTTCCTCGCCACAACGGTAGCATCTGCCTGTTGCAGAAAATTCTAGAGGTATCGGCCACTGACCAGCTGGTGGTCCTTTTCTTTCGTAGTTTGGGGAATATAGTTGCAATTCGTCTCTACCCCTCTTCTTGGCTGGTCTCTTACTGTTCTGGTTACCTATCTTGTTAAGGATGTAACACTGGCTTGTAGCATCCTCCCTTACCAAAGAGGTAGCGTAAACCTCGTCTCGGCCTACTTCCTATACCGTGTTCCCTGCTGGTGGAGTATTTGGTACATCTGGATTCATCCCGAGGTAGTGGTGATGTGGAGGGTGGTCGTTTTCCAGGTGCTTGGTGTGTTGATCTTGGAATCCGTGAGTTTGAGTGGATCTGGGACAATTATCACCACTTACCCCTGGTACAAGTATCTCCTTTCCTAGGCTCCTTTCGTTTATTTGCCGCTTGGGTCCACTGCCATTCTTGGGTCGAAATTCTCTGATGGTGATACTCCAATCCTCAAGGCCCATTATTGGAGCACTGCCTTTAGCTTGGGTAGCTCCTTGTGGGGCTGACCTTCTAGCGTATGCCACCTGTTCTTTGTTGATATTTGAACGGAAACTATGATACGCCTCAGTTGTCATTAGGCTAGCTTCAACCTGAGGACATGGAAGGCCATGGTGTTCACAACATATGCAACCTCCTGGAGTCTTAGTGTCCTCATGTTGTAGCCTCCCTTCTAGCTCTGAATCTCCATGAATCCTTTTATTCTGTTGACAATCCCATGCTCCTACCACTTGCCTTTTTACTGGTCCTGGGTGAACTCCCACGTTGGTCATCTCCGTAGATAAGGGAGAGAATAACTCACAGGCCTCTGTTTGCATGGCTAAGGGCTTCTCATGGTTGAATGAATGATGGCGGGGACGCTGTTAGTGAGACCTTACGGTTTCCTTGCTTGCTTTTGTGGTAATCGTTGAGAAGCATGGCTTGCTCCATCATAGCTTGTTGGATTTCTCCCATAGCTTGAGCCATCGTGTGCAATGCCCGTGTTTGTACTTCCATAAGCTCTGCCATCTTGAGATGGATTGAAGTAGCTGGTATTTCCTTTCCAGAGGCACTATCGGCTTTGCTTTCAAGGGAATTCTCCATCTGGGGAGGGATTGCGGAAAAGGAGAAGGGGTGAGAAAGGAGGAGTAAGCCTTTGAAGATAAGAACCCAGCTAAAAAGCTGATGTCATTGCAGGTAGAAGACCAACAATACACCAATACTCAATACAAAGAACCAAATCAAACAAAGGCATAAGGACAGGCATTACAATCACACTCAACCAAGGTTAAACACACCAGTTTAAAAGCGACTCTAAACGTTGTCAATAAGGTCAAGGGAATCCTCCTAGGCAAGGTTATCTCTTCATCTTAGTATAGGCATCCTTCAACTTGACCTTCTAACTTCTTGATGTAGTGGTAGTTTTGTAATTTGAAGTCGTTCAGGCTTGACCTTCTTGTGGCAGACGGACGATATCTTCATTCTTCAAGTGACATGCAAACGCACCAGGACGATACAGACAATCTCAGTGTTTTAGGATGAAGGAAAAGTAGCAAAGGCACTTTGGAAATCAGAAGCCAAGGTAAGAATCCAAAGTGACAATATTTGAAGGACAAGGAGGTGTGAAATGGAAATAGAAATTTTTAAGGAGAATGAATGGCCAAGGTAAAGCAATTAACAAGGAAGAGTTGAATAGACAAAACTTTAAGGATCAGCAGTTTGTCAAACCAAGGTAGAGGTAACAATTCAGAAGTCAAGGGTGAGAAGTAAATTATCAAGGTGGGGATAAAACATTCAAGGATATAATGACCAAACAGGGAAATTGTCAAGGAGGGGAGATGCTCAAGGATAGCATCTTTTTAAGAATCAAAATATCAAGGATTGAGAAAGCATGGGTTGTATGGCGAAATAAGCCTTAATGGAAGACCAGTACTATCTAGGCTGCGGTCCTACAGTTAGCACAGCTCTGATACCAAACTGTCACACCCGGATTTACACAGAAACCCGAATGCTACTGTATGTGTGCCCAGGAAGTCCACAAAACACATACAGCTTACAAATGTGGTAAAACAGAGTACATATGCTCGAATAAACTAGTTTTGCATCAGAGTTTACCTAAAACACAGCGGAAGACTATATATTAACTATCTTCACAGGTAGAGCCTCAAGTCCACGGGGACACCGACTGGTTGACCGTAGCTTAGAATACAATCTCAGTAGTTGTCTCTTTCACTCCATCTGTTACCCATCCGGGATAAGTCTGTAGCTCCGTTTGTTTCTGTGATTTGTTACGAGTGCGGATCGTGGGAGAATTTGATGATGCGGCGGTCGTATGGGTTTTCGATGTTACAAAGTGGCCAACAAATAATATGGAGCCTCGTGGTTAAGTCTGTATTTGGTCTTGGTGGCTAATTAGCCAACCACACCGCAGCCTCCATGGATGCAATCCCTTTGTGGATGGTCAGTAAGCCCACCTACATTAACTCGTGTTGTTGTGCCAATCGAAGGATGGCTATGCCTAGTGCACAGTAGAGTGCTTCCTTCTCTGACGCATCAACTCACAACTCGGCACTAACAAACTAAGAGTTTTGTTTTTTTATATTTGTAAATTAGTTAGCTAGTTAGATTTTAGTTTCTCCACACTGTTCTTTTTTGACCTCATGCAATGAAGCAAATGGACTATTTTCGTTTGATGAGTCGAGTATTGTATTTTGAGGTGTATGAGTACAGGGAGCCATGGTGACTCGTTAGCTGGTTGCATTTTTTCAGTTGTTCGACTGGTAGTAGGTTCACCTAGATGTGGATTTCGCGACTATATCTTGTCATCACACAAGCATCCATACAAGCCAGTACATGCAAACAAATTTAATCTATTAGAACAGTACACCAAACAATAAAAACAGAACAAAAGAAGGCTGAAAAACTAATCTACGCTTTGCTACGAACACGTGAGCGCGAAAATCACTCAAATCGGAGCTAAAACGAAGAAGTTATGGCTTTTCTAAGGTTCAGGGACTTGCTGGCAAAGTTTTAAAAGTTTCAGGGGCTTATTTGCAAAAACCCAGGGGCTAAAACATAATTTTATATAAAAACAGGGGGGTTTAATTGCAAATTAACCAAGACAGGACCTCAGGTGCGATTTTTAAATAAGGCAGGGGGTTTTCCATAAAATTCAGGACCTAAATCTAATTATTTTTGAATTGATCTGGACCGCGGGTTAATTTTGAAAAAGAGCAGGGGCTCTTTTGCAAAACAGCGTGGCTGACTGGGTTGACCGGTATTGACCCGGGTTTGACTCGGGCTCCGGCTGATGCGGGCCGTCGGATTTGGATCCGACGATCCAGATTGGATCTAGAGGAGGGGAAGTCGGCGACGGCGCTGACTGGCGGCGGCGCTGAGCGGCGGCGGCGGAGGTTCGCCGGAGAGGAGTGGAACTTGAGCTAGGGTGCTCCGTTCGCGACAATGGTTGGCCGGGGAGAGAGCTCTGGTCACGACGAGTGCACCTAGGGGCTTCACGACGGCGGAAACGGGACGAAGGCGTTAGGCGGCGGCGAACCGAGGTCGTGATACTCCGGCGAGGTTGTCGAGCGTGCTAGGGGCGAAGAAAAGAGGGGAAAAAGGGCTCGGCATGACGCTTACCTCTGCGCGGAACTTCGGGCAAGGTCGAATCGACGAAATCGGCGGCAGAGAGAGGGATCGTCCGGCGAGGTCCGACGGTGGTGCTCGGCTGCACGTGGGGAAAGATGCTCCGGCGACGGGATGTCGTCTCGAAGCGGCGGCGAAACTCCGCCTCGTCGAGGGGAAGCTTATGGGGGTGATGGCTTCCCCCGACGTGCGGCGAGCGCGGCGAATTGCCGATAATGGCGGCGGCGGTACTCGGCACAGAAGAGAGGGCGGTGGTGCTGTGCAGGGAGCAAAGGGCGACGGCGGTTGCGGTGGTTGGGAGGCGGCGGGGTCGGCTGCTTATAAAGAGGTGACCGGGGAAGAGTCCCGGCGGACCTCGGCGTCCGCGCCATTGGACCCCGGGTCGGACTCTGGCGTGAGTCCGGCTCGGTCGGGGGTAGGGGACGGCCCTGACACGCGGGCCCCGCGTGTCAGCGGCGGAAGGCGCGTGAGGCTGGCCGGGGTGAGCGCTGGGCCGAGCAGTTTGTTGGGCCGGGGAGAGAACGGGTCGGGGCGGTAGGCTCAGCTGCTGGGCCGCGCTGCAACGGGTGAGGTGGAGCGGGGCTGGGCCGCGGGGTGGCTGGCGCGGGAGTGGGAGCAGGCCGGCGGTTGGGCCGAAAGTGGTGAAGGAGGAAGCTGGGCTGCTGCGGGGAAAAAGAAGAAGGGGCTGGCTCGGCCAAGGAGAGAAGTTCAGGGGGAAAAGTGGACTCGGGCCGCTGAAACTTTCCTAGAGCTCCAAACTAAGCGATTCAAATTCGAATTTAAAGGGGATTTAAATTCCGATCTAAATCACAAGCAACCAAAACACAATGCAGCAGCATGGATGCAACACACACAACATTTCATTTATTTTTCGCAAATATATTTTTATTTTATATTTTTTTTTTCAATTACAAATTCCCTGTAAATTAAATAAAGCTTGGAAAATTTGAAAAAAATATTGTATTAATTATGTTGAAAATTCACATCCCAAAATTTGAAAATTTTGGGGTGTGACAACAGGTGTATGGGATAGGTACTTATCATCAGTGTTCCTTTACATTTTACAGAGTGAAGTTAATCATCGAAGAGATAGAGAAGGAAGAGGCACATTTACTGGAGGATCTTGCTTCAATGGATAGAAAATTTGCTGAACATTATAATGTATGTTTGTATGTTTTTCCTAATTGATTGAATTTTGAGCAGTGCACACACATTATCTCAGCACAGATTCTCTCTTAGTTTTAATAAATTACTTACGGTTCTCAAAATTCAAAAGGTCTTGGAGCAAATTCTTGCTGTGCTTATACTGTTTGTTAAAGACAAGAAATTGGAGCATCAGCACCAATATGTAAGCCTTCTCATATTCCTTTCTGTGATTAAACTTCTTTGTAGAAAACATGGGATCTTTTCACATTATTATTATTGCTTGTTTAATTGTTTATCCTATTTTATTGGCTAACAGGATGATCTGAAGAAGACCTGGCTTATCAAAAGGTGTCGAACAATGAATTCTAAATTAAGGTTGGCATCCACATTTTTTACCATGACCATAGTAACAAATGTTGATCTATACTCATGTAGCTGAATCTCCCTTGTATAACAGTTTTTATTATTTCAAGTGCTAAAGGATTAAAATATTAGATTAACAATTTTTCTTTCATTTGGTTCTAGCTATCTAGAGCATCATCTGTTGCATGACACCTACACCAAGGATACAGTACCAGCACTGCACAGGATCAGGTAAAGTTAAGCAATTGATCGTTAAGTTGATGTGATAGTAAAGTTGCACATAACAGATTTTCCTCTTTATGACCGTAGTATAACAGTATCAGCAATGCTTTTGCAGGAAGTATCTTGTAGAGGCCATGAAAGAAGCATCCAATTCCTATAATGAAGCAGTAAGATACAAGATTTTCCTCTAATTCTTGTATTTATTCAAATGTTTACTCCTAAATGGCCAAAAGTTCTCAAAATTGTGCACACATGCTGATGCACTTTCCACAAATTCTGGATTCCGCTCATAAAG
The DNA here is from genome assembly GCA_900205405.1 of Echinochloa crus-galli. NCBI lineage: Eukaryota > Viridiplantae > Streptophyta > Magnoliopsida > Poales > Poaceae > Echinochloa > Echinochloa crus-galli. The sequence continues at coordinate 63,849 of OAMR01001330.1, forward strand.
AGGACTGTAGAGACCACAACTTCACTAGAGCCATTACCTAGCAGCTGTGTTTGTCTGTTTGAGTGAAAAAAAAATCTGAGGAATTAAGTGATACCTTGAGGTTATATGTAGGAGCTGACGTCTGAGGCACTTGTTATACACAAATCATGCATGATTGAACAAAGTCCAGTTTAGGAGGCAATTAGTGTACATTTTGTTTCTTTCTGGAGTTTATGCAGTTTCATAACATGGACCAGGCATCTGGTAGTCTGCAGTTACCACCTTTAACTTCATGTTTGGAGAAAGAACGGATACCATCTCTTATCATCCATTCCATTTGATAAGGAATAATGAAATCCAGTATCCACTGCCTGCCATTATGATTTATGGAGAAAGAACAAATGCCATCTTTTAGCATCCATTCCATCTGCAAAGAAATAATTAAATCCAGTATTAGCTGCCCATCACTTAACTGTTTGCTGTGATATTTTGTCATCTGTCAGATTTCACGGTTACGTGAGTATCAGGGAGTAGATCCGCATTTTGATGTGATTGCAAGGCAGTACCATGAGATTGTAAAGGTAATCTGGTTCAATTTTGTTGTCACTAATTAACATATGGTTGATGGGTCATTGCTAACCTGGTCAAGCTGCAGAAACTGGAGGGCATGCAGTGGACAATTCACCAGGTGGAAATGGATCTGAAACCTCACCATGATCATGCAGCTATTTAAAATCCATTTTTCTTGGGGACCATGTTTGTTATATGAGTGCTGTAGATGTAAGTTAGCTGACGCCGTCATGTGATTTGACCTGGTGACGTGTTGTTTTCTTGATCCAGACCAATCTGGCTGGATAGCTCTTATGTAAAGTTTCATGCATACGGGAAATGTTTATGTTTGTTGGCTATGTATCTTGTTTTTTTAATCTTCTAGATTGAAAATAGCACTATCAATGATTGTATCATACAGATGATGGTTTATCGGAGAAGCTCTGTCTGAGCCCTGACATGACGATGAAGTTAATTTTGTAAAGACACTGGATGACTGGAAGTGAAGGGCGGACCTGGCGCAGTGGTAGAGACTCTCCACTTGTGGCCTGGAGGTCCTGGGTTCAAACCAGCCTCTTTGCAGAATTTTAAAAAGAATTTTGCAAGAGTAAGGCTGTTTAGGAATTCCCTTCCCCAGACCCCACCTTGTGTGGGAGCTTTCGCACTGGGTATGCCCTTTTACTGGATGACTGGAAGTGCATTGCATTGATCAGCTACAGACAATTAATCCCCAAGTGTCTTGTGTTAAAGTGCAAGAACGGGAGATGCCTAGGTTATAAAATGAGATTTACTTGAGCATTGAGTCTTAACTTCTGCCCAGAATAATGTCTATTTTGTGTTTGCATATAATTTCAACCGGTATGTCCAACTGAAAGTTTATCGTCCAAATATGCTCTTTGTTATGTTGATGATGCATTTACGCATCGGAAAATAAACAGAAGAGACTTGTAGAGTAGAGCATCAGACATGGTGAGAAATACGTATAGCATGATATACTACCACGATGATCACTGATTACTATTCAATTCATGGCAATGCAATGCACGAGGCATCATTATTCATCAGCATAATAAACCATCATATCTCACGAGGCCCCATTTGTTTGTGCAGTCAACCATCATATCTAATTATTCATGAGCATAAACAAGCTGCAGCCGCACACTTTGATGTGCAGACCCACATAACACGAGCCCCGGGCACCTGATGCCGTTGCCGCCCCCGACAGCTAGCATGATCGATGAGCATGCAGCAGCACAGAGCAAGCGACTGCCACTCGATTTCTTCTCCTCCTTGTGCCTGCCGTAGAGCCACAGAATGATCAAACTATATTCGTCGGCAGTTGCAGAAAATGAGATGCTCACTTTGGTTTGTGTGGCGAGTGCAGAAAATGATACATATATTCAGATGCGGCCTGAAAGAGAAACTCGTCGGCCATGAAGAGTAGCACGAAAAGGACAGACGAGCGGCTTGGAAAAAGAGCAAGAAAAGAAAGAAAAACAAGAGCAGGGTCATCCTCGTTGCCAGTATAATTTATATTTATAACCATTAGTCCACTACAATAGACAAATATATTGAGTTCGAGTCGTGATGAACTGGATCCATCCATAAAAAAAAATCTCGAATGCGAAGCCTTGCATTATTCATGCGTGCTCTGTTATTGTACACATGATCTTCAAGAAATGTCAGATACTAGTATTAGCCAAAAAGCGATACTCGTGCATGAACATGACATGCACGACGACTATCTCCAGTGACACGAATTGATTAATGTCTCGCTGCTCTAGTGATTTATGATTAGTTGTTGGATGTATGGATGTGAAACGACTGCAATGGCCTAAATTGCAGTCAGTCGCAAAAAAAAAACAAATTTGGATTTTCAGCTCCGCAAATATGAGATGACGAGATGTTTGACCTGGCATTGACAAACGTTGCATAATTCTGTAATATCAGAATTGCAGACAGACAGTGTTCAACTCAAACAAGAACACATTAGACAGTGCATCAAGGCATCAAACAGACCTTTGGTGCGCTCGTTCCTAGTTGAAGGCCTATTTTTGCTTAAATTGATCCTGCTCAAATCAGCCCTTCCTGGGGTTTCTGGGGTATTGTCTGCTAAATGAGACGATATCTACGATTCTTGAAAGAAGTTTACAGGATCAAATTCGTATCGAGGTGTTATGATGGTCGGTCAGTAGTATGATCTCCATCCTCCTTGCCAGGCTTCTTGAATGATTCGACCTCAAAGCCCTCTGCTAATCTTGGCTTCTTGCGCTCTCGCTCACCTTCATTGTGCTGTCCATCAGATGCAAAGTTTATTGTCATCAACCGTCAACTGAATAACAAATGATATTATAATAATGAAGCTTAGTCAGAAGAACTAATTAAGATCGCTGAGCAAATCAAATGCGATGTAATAACTTCTATCAGCACTTCTAGTATTTTAACACATGGCACTCAATTAAACCGCTGGATAGAGGGCTGCTTCTCCACCAGATGCTTCTGATTTTATGGATCAAGATGGTCCTTGAACAAGTATACAAAACATGTCTCCAGCCTGTGTGTGCATTTGTCAGAGCTAGCCTACTACTGCTGCTGTAAGTTTATAACATCCTTGATATGTTGCTTTGACAAAAACGGATGCTTTGGCTCAATTTATCAGAACCATGTATTTACTATTCTTAACCATCTACATCTTGCCGGGTGTTTGAATTTTGAAACCCGGTTTTCACGGACTGGCGATCGACGGGCGATCGACGCCAGTTCGATCGGAGACCGACGAACTTCGCCGACGTGCATCCTCGACTGGAACAAGGCCTTGCCGTCAACGTTCCTAAGGGCTGCATCTCGCCGGCGATCATGGGTTTCCGCTGATGGGAGAAGCGTGGACGCCGGTGGTGTCGCGGGCACGTCGCCGCCGGGGGAAGTCAGATCCTCTTGCCGACAAGCGCACCTCGGCTAAGTTTTGGATCAATGATGACGATCGGGATTCGACCTCGGGCGACGTTGCCGATGACATCGCCACATCGGGTGGATCGGCATCAGTACTGCTACATTCCTGTAGCCCGCCCGGCAACAGCAATTCCGCTATGGCTTCTCCACGTTGCGAAGGAGCAGCCAAGGGCAGGCGTCGAAGACTCACCATGGCTCTGTCGCAGGTACGTTCTTTGCTCCCTGACCTGCTGCTTTCGGCGCACAAAGTTGCAGCTTCGAATCAGGTTAGTGATTCAAGCATGGAGAAACCTGTAAGGAACCAGGGGATAGTCTCTCATGAATGTGTCATGAAGAATTTGTCTTCTGGTGACATGAATGGTGCCAAAGCGCTAATAGATCATTGTTCCTTGGCCAGCTCATCGACGGAGACTAGTACAGGAAGCTTCAGGTGTCCTGAGGAGGCCTACCATGAATGTATCATGGCAGGATTCACCTCAGACGAAGCGCAGGAATTTGTTAAAACTATGATGCATTCAACAAAGAAAATCTCCAGCCGGGAGAACGACGATGTGTTAATTGAAAAATTTTGGGATCAAGTTGGATTCCCGAAGGGTACTAGATGGTGGGAGGTTGATCAGACCACTGATGACGAAACGGTGCTTAACGATCAAGCTCATCCCATCCCTCATCACACTATGAAGAAACATATATTGCAACCGAAAGGATTCAAAGTACGTCCATGGAAGGGCCCATTGCCAAAAAGGAAATTGGGCCAGATTACATTGGATGCTTTTCTCCCGGAACGTTTGCGAGTCAATTTAGAACCTCAGGGACCCATGTCAGATAGTAGGCAATTGAGATTGAGGCCCCGTGATTGCGGACGTGAGCCTTGGTGGGCAGTTTTCCCAAGTCGGCCCACACTCCAGCGCCGCCAAGCGCAGTCTCCTGCGCCGAGAATATATGCCAAGGGAGCTAGGGTTAGCGAAGAGGGTGTTGGCGAATTGGATCTCCGGAGAACCTACGCCGAGGTCGCTGCGGAATCACCCATGCCGCAAAACCACCCTAGGGCTCCACCCTATGGTCGACGCCCTATTGGTGATCGTGGCGACGGTCGCTGGCAAGGGCGGGGCGGCAACTATGGCCGTGGACCGCCGGGGCGCGGAGACGGCCGCGACCGTGGCATGGCTGTCCGTGGGGATGGCGCTGAGCGTGGCCTGGCCGGCCGTGATGGCCCTGAACGGGGTCCGGCCGGCCGCGGTAAAGGCCCTGGACGTGGTCCGGCCGGCCGCAGCAATGGCCCTGGTCGAGGGCAAGCAGACCGGGGTGGCGGTGATGGACGTGGACGTCAAGATGGTGGCGGTGGGCAGGAGCACCACGCCCCAGGGGACGATCACGGTCTAAACCGGGGACGCGGTGATGGAGGAGTCAAGGGTGCTGGAGCATCCAACGCTGCTGTGGGTCAAGGAGATATTCGACGAACATGGCAGCCAGTGCAAGGAACTGAAGCGGAACCACATGCTGAATCAAGCTTACAAGGGGAGGCTCGGCAGCATGGTCAGCAACAAGGGGGTGCGCAGACATTGAAAAAGAAGAGAGCCTTCTGTTTCCGCTGTAAGTGCAACGGACATGTTAGTGATGAATGTCGGGCAGATCTTGACTGTGTCATTTGTAACAAAAAGAATTCTCACATGTCTGCCAAGTGCCCCATTCTGAAGTGGCCTAGGAATATCACATCCTTGCATGGGTCTGTCAAAAAGGGTATGGCTTTTGTTCAAGTGAATGAAGTGGATTACAAATTGGAGACACCGGATCCGGCCCCTACGGGGCTTGTGTCAGTGGATGGACCATCAATTACTGCGGAGGTAGTACAATCTGAAATTGCAAGGATAACCAGATTAGAATGGAGTTGGGAAGCCTTGCCACATGGTGAGAGGTCTTTTCTGGTGGCTTTTCCTAATGTAGAGACCTTACGCAGCATGGTGGACATTGGTTACCAACTGAAAAATCACGGGGTCACCATTACTGTGTCGGAATGGCAGAGTGACCAGGATATTGTTCCATCATATGAGTTAGAGGAAGTCTGGGTACACCTTACCAATGTCCCACATAAGTACCGGCACTTTTTGGTTTTCTGGGCTTTGGGCCAAGAAGTTGGTAGCACCAGGGAAGTGGACATGTTGACATATAGGAAGCTGGGTGTTATCAGAGTGAAGATTGCAGTAGTGGAGAAGAGCTTCTTTCCCATTACTACTGACTTGGTCTTCGGTAACGCTGGCTATCATATCACATACACCCTACTTCCCCACCAGGGTCAGTGGTGATCTGACGCAGCACGCAGCCGCCGGGCAGCACGGGATGTGGCTGCCGCCAGCGAACCGGGGTGGCCACCCGTGGATCCGGCGCAGCCGGCACTGGAAGAGGCCGCCGCCGGCAGATCCGGCATGGCCAGCACGGGAGGACGTCGTCCATGGCGGATCCAGTGCGGCCGGTGCGGGAGGACGTCGTCCTTGGCGGATCCGGCGCGACCGACACGGGAGGAGGCCGCCGGGGGTGGAT
>OAMR01000387.1:38718-50313 GCA_900205405.1 Echinochloa crus-galli
ACTGTAGCATTTCGTTTGTATGTGTGAAAAATTATCCAAAAATTGATTAATTAGGCTCAAAATGTTCGTCTCGCAGAGTACAATAAAACTGTGTAATTAGTTTTTGATTTCATCTACATTTAAATACTCCATGCATGTGCCGGTATTTTGATGTGATGGAAATTTTCATTTTGCATAGTGAACTTTGAGGATGGAATTTAGGATCTAAACATGGGCTTGAATTCCTAGCTATAGTGCCCAGTATGCAAAGGGATTGGCTTGGGAAACGCACCCATTGAATAGGTGAGTGGGGCCAAACATGCCTGTGCAATCACCCAAGACAAAACAAATTCCAATAAAAAATACTCAGATCAATTTTGAACTTCACTTTTCTCCTAACATGCATATCAATAGTGAACGGAGGGAGTATCTACTAATACCTTAACAATAGATATCATGTATTGTTCTTTTTGGAATCCTTCCATAAAAAGTGCCTAGTTTTGAAAATATGATCTCGTTTGTTTGTGGCGTTAAAAGCTGAGCGTTTCCACGAGCTCTTGTATATCCAGATTCACCCTTGATAATAATTGGTAGAGTGGAACTGCTAAAACCAACACATGGGAACTGCTTCTCATATACCCGGTGATGCGAGATGGGAACCTTCTCGCTAAGACTAGCACCCGTATCAGAACTTCTTAACAATTTGGTCATGGATGCTAATTTACCAACCATACCATCATGGTACAACTTCAGAAAATGATAATGTCTTCGTCTTTGAAACGTCATCAGCAACTCTCTTGCCTGAGAAACCTGTGGAGAATAAAGCCCACCGTTCAATTGAAGGAAAAAGCTTCTAAGGGGACTTCCAAAGAACATAGCATCACCGCTAAACAGCTCTTTCATTGTTGTAACGAAGTCGTGTTGTTCCATGTCCGGGAGGTAGGCTGCTAGACAGAATCTATCATCTTCCGTCAGGCATGAATTCCACGTCTCCAAAGAAAGAACCTCTGTCAATTCAGGCAGATCATAAAGCCCATACGGCACATTGCATATCTGACCTCTGGACATTGCAAGCTCACAGTCCACCTCTGCATGTTCAGAGTCATGAGATTCATGAATAGGGAAGCTCTGAAGCAGCATTCTGTCGTCTTGTGTAAGTTCCTCATCTCCACAGCTGTAACCGCCCTTTGCTGCAGGCTCGCCGCTTGTTATCTTGACAATCCCCATTGGCCGAAAAAGGATGTCCGATACTCCAGTTGGATAATAGATAATCAAAAGTAGCACATGGCCACTTTATGGGATAGAGGATTCCTGAGGAGAGGAAAAGAAATGAACAAAGGCATTTGAGCAAGGATTCCTGAGAGGAGAAAAAAATGAACAAAGGCATTTGAGCACTTATACTCAATGATATCCCAGCTACACAATGCACTTCGAACCAAAACTACTGAAAGTAACAAGCAATACAGACAGCATCGCAGCATTACGATTTTATATATAATAATATGATGTCGATGCATGGCAGCATTTTATTTGTAAGCGCCAGTTTCCGTTATGTTTAGTCACTGAACTATTTGCGCATAAATGGGGGTAGCATAGCTGCAGCAACGCTGCCAAGTGCCAACGCAGTGTAAGGAAATCAGGTTCAAGTTCAACAAAAAGCAGTCTGATCTGCTATCTCCTAGCACTTCGGGAAGCAAACAAAGCTGCACAACTCTAACCATCCAACGCGAATTCTCAGGCTCGAACAAAAGTCGCCGAATTTCTTCTGCAGTCGTCCATAAATCACAGAAATCACACAAGCAGACAGGCCCAGCTCCGCGAAGAGGAAAACCCATAATAATCGAGCCCTCACACGACGAAGCCATCAATCCCCCCGAACTGACGCAAATCGCAGGTCGCGACCGCGCACTTCCGCGACGAGCAAGGCCCCCAGAGCGCGCCGACTACCGCCCCCAAACTGAAGTCTACCAACCGCCAGCCCCCACCAAAACCCGGATGATCGACGAGGCGTGGGGGTGCTCACCGTGCGTGCGCGCCGGGGATCGGATCGGGGCCGGCGTCGAGGTCGAGGCAAGGAAAGGGAAGGGTTGGGGAATGGAATTGGGTGGGGAGTGGTGAGGAGGTGATGGTGCCTGCCGTCCCCTCGGGTACTGTGCCACCGCGCTGTTGCGCCTGCGCTGCTTTGCTCTTTGCTTTGCTTCCCATTTTGTTCCGCGGCTGCACGGCTGGCTTACGAAAACCACGCGGCCGCACGGCGAAAAGCGCAGGGATTTGTGGTGCCGCCCGCCTGGCCCTGGCTCGCTCCTTCCTCGATTCCTCCTAGTGTAGCGCAGCGGCCAGCGGCTGCTTTGCCGGCAAGGTTAGCGGCTGCTTTTTCTCTTTCCGGATGCGTTTTCTCTTTCGTGCAACTCGGACCTTGGGCACGATTCTTTCTTTGCATCCATTTGCGGAGAATGAAATAGCATATGCAAAGCATGAAAAGATTGCAGCTTTATAAATCTTTTTAAGGGCAAATCGAACCATACCATTTTCAAAAGTTTAACCAATGGAGAAAAATACTGATGATTGAAATATGATCATGCTAACTATGTGTGCACCCTAAATGACACTCTTTAGCAGTGGTGAACCAAGAAAAAAAAATTAGTTGGGGTGAACTCTAGCGACAGGCTAAACCAAAAGTACAGAAAAATCATATAAGTACCAAATTCACATACTGTAATTGTATAAATTATTATAGCGACCGGTACTTGTAGTTCTTTAAATCTAAATCTACACAATAAATTTTTTTGAATAATCTACTAACGATTAAATTAAAATACTAAAATGATCAATCAAACAATTATACTTAACAAAAATTACTATTTATTTTGGTCTATTTGTTCCTAATGCTAACCTCGGCCAACTCCCCACTGCACTTCCGTCTGAGCCGTAGCTGCTCCACCTATGGCTGGCCATCAAGGCATGAAGATGCCTTTTTGCTCTCAGCAATTTGGCCATATCTGATTACGCTGGAATCGACGACACTAGCAGTCTGGGACAAGCGATGAGTCCATGCGACAACCTTAGAGCTAGCTCTCAACAAGCATGCAGCAGTGCAACAGACCGTGCCGCGCCTCCATTCACGGTTATCTATTCGCGGTGTCTCGTAGGCACCCGAACTAGGGGTGATAAATGACCCTGATTTTTTACTAAAAATTTCTAAAATACTTCTAAAATACTACTGATTTTTAAATTAAAATTTTTTAGAGTCAAGTTGGATCGTGAATGAGACAAAAGTCACGACCATTACCACCCCTAACGGGAACAAAGACAGGGATCGATGGGGTACTGGCCTACCGGGGGATGCTCGGCTGTAGCGGCCGCCCCATGTCGCCGATAGGGTGGATCCACCCTTGCTCTTTAGGCGCTGTTTGTTTCTCATGCGCTAAACTTTAGCGCCGGCACATCGGATATAAATATGTTAATTAAGAGTATTAAATATAGATTAATTTTAAAACTAATTACATAAACGAGGAGTAATTTACGGAGCGAATCTATCAAGCCTAATACATCATGATTAGACAATGTAATGCTACAGTAACGTATGGTAATTATGTATTAATGTATAGTAAAATTAGGCTTGTTAGGTTCGTCTCGCGAAATAGACATGACTTATGTAATTAGTTTTATAATTAATTTATGTTTAATACATCTAATTATTACTTATTTAAAGCGCTAAACTTTAGCACATGGATCCAAACACCACCTGTATAGAGATGTGGAATGAATGAAGAATATAACAAAATTGTAACATTATAAATCTACTTTTTAACACGATTTATACCACCATTTCCAAAAGTTCACCTGATGCATGGTTATAAACTTGCTAATTACATGATTGCTAAAATGATACCTTTAGAGGTGTCATTTGTATAAGCTGCGACAAACGACTAAGGCCCTGTTTGTTTTCCACGCGCTAAACTTTAGCACCGTCACATCAGATGTAAATATGTTAATTAAGAGTATTAAATATAGATTAATTTAAAACTCATTACATAAACGAGGAGTAATTTATGAGACGAATCTAGTAAGTCTAATTACATCATGATTAGACTGTAATGCTACAGTAAACATATGGTAATTATATATTAATTATAGCGAAATTATGCTTGTTAGATTCATCTCACGAAATAGACATGATTTATGTAATTAGTTTCGTAATTAATTTATATTTAATACATATAATTACCACTTATTTAAAACGCTAAACTTTAGCGAGGAATCCAAACAGAGCCTAACATGTACCGGCTTTGTCACGTTAACGAAAGATGCAAGGTTGTGGCAGCTGCAATTTTTCTTCACCGCTGTTTGACAGTTTCTATCTCATCTTTCCTCTATTTGTGACTTTTAGTTTTTCTTTTGCTTTTTTGGCTGGTGGTTGAAATATGAGATTTTAATGAAAGCACGTACTTGACACTAGAGTCTTTGACAATAAAATGAGCTTTTGGACAAGGAAATGTCAATGGAGTTTTACCGTACATTCCGGTAGGAGGAATTGTCCTTCGACCTTGAACAAGTCAAGTCAGTACGTTATTCTTCCAAATCTTTCCTTGTAAAGGTACTGATATACGGATAAGGGAGCAACCTAGAGAACAAGAAAAAATTAATCTCCTATATTTAAGTATCACGAGACGTGTAGAACCATTACTTCATTTAAGCCCTTGTTTAGTTCCCAATTCCTAAATTTTAGTTTTTTGGGGTGCGTGCGTCACTGTAGCATTTCGTTTGTATGTGTGAAAAATTATCCAGAAATTGATTAATTAGGCTCAAAATGTTCGTCTCGCAGAGTACAACAAAACTGTACAATTAGTTTTTGATTTCATCTACATTTAGTACTCCATGCATGTGCCGACATTTTGATGTGACGAGAATCTTTTTTTGCATAGTAAACTTTGGGGGTAGAATTTGTGATCTAAACAAGGCCTAAACTTTGCAATGCATGGCTGCTTTGGGCCGTGTTTAGTTCCCGAATTTGGGAGCCAAACTTTGGTCTTTTGGTGTGCGTGCGACACTGTAGCATTTCGTTTGTATGTGTGAAAAATTATCCAAAAATTGATTAATTAGGCTCAAAATGTTCGTCTCGCAGAGTACAATAAAACTGTGTAATTAGTTTTTGATTTCATCTACATTTAAATACTCCATGCATGTGCCGGTATTTTGATGTGATGGAAATTTTCATTTTGCATAGTGAACTTTGAGGATGGAATTTAGGATCTAAACATGGGCTTGAATTCCTAGCTATAGTGCCCAGTATGCAAAGGGATTGGCTTGGGAAACGCACCCATTGAATAGGTGAGTGGGGCCAAACATGCCTGTGCAATCACCCAAGACAAAACAAATTCCAATAAAAAATACTCAGATCAATTTTGAACTTCACTTTTCTCCTAACATGCATATCAATAGTGAACGGAGGGAGTATCTACTAATACCTTAACAATAGATATCATGTATTGTTCTTTTTGGAATCCTTCCATAAAAAGTGCCTAGTTTTGAAAATATGATCTCGTTTGTTTGTGGCGTTAAAAGCTGAGCGTTTCCACGAGCTCTTGTATATCCCGTTCGCTAGCTAAAAAAGAGAGAGAAAAAAGTGCATCCAACAGACTAGTCAACTGGATAGCTATCTTTTCATGCTATCTATCTCCTCCCCTTCGATAGATATCTTTGTCTAGCCAGACGCGCTCTCCATCCAAGCTCGTCAGTTTTTAAAGAGTCTGTTGGTTTACACCTACTTTTGGGAAGTTTTTATTTTTTTAGCTAGCCTCTTAAACTTTAAATTTAGCTAGGATTATTGCTAGTCTCCTGGAGATGTTCTAGCGCTTTAAAGAAAATATATAATGCAATACTCCATATCTCGTAAGACCACTCTTAGTGCATAGTTATCCAAACTAAAAATTAAGCAATTGTATCAAATGAATTTTATGGGGATGAAACTTCTCTCACATGCCATAAAACTCTCAGTTCTGTCTCCTTTACCACATCATTAAATTTAATATCATGAAACTTTCCATCAAACCCCACCGTGACAGGCCTAATATTATAACGAAATCCAAATGTCAATCGAGATAGTCTATTGATAAATTGGTCATTTGTTGGGCTCAAGCCACACTCTCCATCTCAATATAAACTGATGTTTTTCCTACCACTGTTTATATCAAGACCCAAAAAATACGAAAAAGACACTCCACACTCCCAACAGCCCAAAGGAAACCTTGCCACAACATATCCTAATATCCGTGCGCAAGCAAGTCAAACAAAAAAGATCCGAAAAGCTCCTCACCACTTGTCATCACTTTCCACGAAATATGAACACCTTCGATTCGGCGGGTCTCACTTTCTTCTCATCCACAATGACGCAGAAGGCTCCAAAAGAAATCTTTTAAAAAAGAATATGAGACGCAATGGAAAGCTACTGCAAGGTATTGAGAAGCATGGCGACAGCCGACAGTTTTTAGCGACCATTGAGTGAGGCGAGAGTTTCATGGACAATAAATTAACTATCATATCATCATTTTTTATGATGTGTCACTGTATTAATTAAGAGAGAGGTGAAATGAGTTTCAGGGTGATGGAACTCCATGTACACAGTTACCTAGACAGCTTGTGTCTTGTATGTGACCTAGGAAACAACAATTGATGAAACTATGCATTGAGAGGAAGGTGTTTCATCCTAATTTCAAATATTTTTAGATGATGTGTCACTCTAGGTAAGTAACTGTGTCCACGAAACTTTTACGGGTCTGAAGGAAAGGAAACGCAGATGGAGTCATGGAATTTGGCTCATGCGTGGTACCCACCATATGTATAGGATAGAGTGTAGTGTGGCCTAACCTAAATAAAGCAGCAGATCTATGTCCGCCTTGATTTGCTCACCGTTGTGGCAATGGCAGTGGCGACCCATCTCACTTCACGGCAGCTCCGTGATGCAGGCCTTTTTAGATGCAAAATAGGGTTGTGATCTGGCGGTTTGGGTCACTTGGTAATCATTGTGACACTGTAACATTTCGTTTGTATGTGTGAAAAATGTCCAAAAATTGATTAATTAGGCTCAAAATGTTCGTATCGTAGAGTACAATAATATTGTGTAGTTAGTTTTTGATTTCATCTATATTTAGTACTCCATGCATGAGCTGACATTTTGATGTGACGAGAATCTTATGTTTGCATAGCGAACTTTAGGGTTGTTTTTTGGAACTAAGCGACGGAGCCACAGACAGCACAAGTGCACAACAGATAGGCGAAACCAAAATGTTCTAGATTTTAAAGTGTTTTTTCTGCGTTGGTGCACGCGTGTGTACTCTTGATCCTAGCCAAAGGACATGGTTGTACAACAGATGACTATGAATATGCTGAACATGTAGTAGTAATATGCACAAAAGAATAGGATGATATAATGTATTTTCCTTTGTTTTGTTAGAAGTGGTTAGCATGTCTTGCCTGCTGATTCTATGATGGATCCAATAATACCAACCTGTTCACAGTGTACTCAAGATCAAACCCACCATGCAGTAACACAGAGAATTTCTCCATAGTTATCCGAACTTTCATCTTTTTTTATCATGGTTACTGTTTGTCTGATCGGCGCGAATTAGAGATTAGTAGAGGGGTGGATACAGAGGATTTGGTGGTACACAATAATGGGCATCCTTTTGGCACTGAATCATAGTGTTACCTTCATGCAAACCCGACATGCATCAGTGTTCTATGTCACTGTTGCAAACCATCATGATTGCAACGTACACGTCGATGGCCCAGGCCTGATGATGGAGATCTGATCGTCCTTCTAACTGCTTGGTCCTCGCTGCTGCAGGCAAGGGCTCTGTTTATCTGACTACTATCTCATCTTACTGCCTAAGGACCGTAGTAGAAATCATAACACAAAAAAGATCTTGCTAGCACTATATAAATACCCATGAAAAGCGCCATGCTACTTTGTCCTTTTATGTTAAAAAAAAGAGGAATGATGTAGTGAGCTCTCACATTCATTTGAGAAGGAGATAAGTACCGGAATTCACGGTGTGTAATTGAGTTAGCGCCCGTGCAGCTCTAGTGCGGTGTTCTACGCATATAATGACACAATGGAACAATTAGCGTCTGGGCGTCCGATTAGAGTTTTTCTATAGAACGCTCGGTTGCCCCTTTGCAACACACAGACAGAGCACTTGCATATGAAACAGAGAATAACAACTCCCCTTTCCGGTACTTCTGCATGCTGCATTTGGATTATGTCATTATCCTAGTCTAGTGCAACGGAGAACCCCAAGCAATGCCGTCCAGAATCCGATGAAAAGGCCAAATAGATCTCAATTTGAATGCTGCGAAACATCAACCACACACAAAAATTTCAATTTGAATGCCTTGTTTAGTTCCAGAATTTGGTCCCCGAATTTCACTATGCAAAAAGAAGATTTTCATCACATCAAAATGTCGGCACGTACTAAATGTAGATAAAATCAAAAACTAATTACAAAACGAACATTTTGAGCCTAATTAATCAATTTTTAAACAATTATTCACAAATACAAATGAAAATGCTACGATGTCGCATTTATGATCAGAATGTCAACTTTGATCCTCAAATTTGGATCTAAACAAGGGCAGAATTGCACTCTGCACACGCAAAAGGCCACCGTCGCCATTGGTAGTAATTTGCTCTTGAAGATTAATGTCCGGCGTGTGGGGGTAGTTGAGTTTCCTCGCGTCACCGTCCTCTAAATTTAGTGAGGGGGCGCCGCGAGCTTGCCGGCCTCCTCGATCGGCGCCGGTGACGTACGGGGTGGGCCGTGGGCGGCGACTTCGCCGTCTCATTAACTGTGTTGGGTGTGCGTTTGGTGGCTTCTGATCGACGAGCTCTGATGACGACGCCGGCAGAATCTTCCGCGGCGAGGGAGGTTGGCTTGGGAACGCAGCAAAGCAAGTGATTCCCCTGCGGGTCAGGCAGGCAGCTCGGTGGTGTTCTTGGCCCCGGATGCGCCCACGTCTGATGTGCCGGGAAGTTTAATTGGGTTGTTGACCTGTGCGCCTGGTTTTCAAGCACACACGTGTGTAATTCAGTAATCTCTGGGTTAGGAGAGCAATCAACTTGAATGAGACCTACTGGATCAAAAGGAAGGAATTTACGAGTAGTAGTGTACTCGGAGGAGTCCCACCCACCCAAGCTAGCTGTTGTACTAGCGATGCAACTTGTGATGTGGGCTGGAGTAGTAGTCTATTGTTACGTGCAGACTTGCAGAAACTAACGAGCACTGAAACAGCTGTATTTCGACTAGGTGTTTAAATAAAAAAGACTAAGTTTAATCTCTTAAATAAATGATAATTAGAAGTATTACTAATTACATAAGTCATGTCTATTCTGTAAGACGAATCTAACGAGCCTAATTAAATTATAATTAATGCATAACTATCACATATCTACTGTAGTATTCTATTACCTAATCATAGACTAATTAAGTTTAATAGATTTGTCTCGTAAATTACTTTCTGAACTAATTAGATTTAATAGATTCGTCTCGTAAATTAGCTCTCGTTTACGTAATAGATTTTTTATGTAATAAATTTTTTAATTACTTTATATTTAATACTTCTAATTAATATCTTATCATTTCGAGGTATCCAAACACCCCATGAGAAAAGATTGAGCCCTTGTTTAGTTCCCAAAAAACAACCCCAAAGTTCACTATGTAAAAATAAGATTTCTATCACATCAAAATGTCATAACATACATGGAGTACTAAATGTAGATGAAATCAAAAACTAATTGTACAGTTTTGTTGTACTCTACCTAATTAATCAATTTTTGGATAATTTTTTACACATACAAACGAAATGCTACAGTGACGCAATGATTACGAAGTGACACTATACTCCTAAATTTGGGCAGAATTGCGGCGATGACCTGCCCTGTCTGGCACGCAGACAAGCAGCAGTGTAAGTGCAACACATGGCCGGCATTACTGCCTGAGGTGAGCGTCCTCGTCCGGCCGGCCGGGCCGGCCATCCCATCCCATCCATCCATCCATCCACCGAACTAATTGCCGTCGCCCCCAGCTCTCCCCACCCTGACGGGGGACCTGTCACGGTTGGTCGCCGACATTCATGTGCACAGCGCGGCAGGATGCGCGCGACGGCAACAACGCGGATCCGGCCACCGGTGACGGTGAGCACGGACAGCCCGGGACAGCCGGGCCTCGCCGGAATTATTACCCCCGCCGTGCCGGAGCTTGCCGCCGCCGCCGCGGTGTTTTCAGATATGATCCGCTAGCTTCTCGGTGTCTCCCGCACATCGCCGCCACATGCGACGCGAGCAGCGTTGGCGTTGGCGGCGGCGGCCTGCAACGGTAGGGTCACGCTCAGGTTAGTTGATCCGATATGTGATGGGACGTTCCGTGAAAGATCCTGGCATTTGGGTCGATCGATGGTGGTGTTATCTGAATCTCCGAGCTATTAATTTGTGGATCTGGGTGCTTTAAACACGGTGTGTTGGCAATGTGTATATATATATCTGGACAACTGCATGTACGCATCATCGCAAAAAACCATTCCATCCATCCGAACAGAAGTTCTTGATAAGACTTCCCTAGAGGAGAAATGCCTTTTTGGAGACCAAGTTCTACAGGATCACACTGTTTATTAGTAGTAGGCAATGGGAGATCTTCTTGGCCAACCACGAGATACCTACTCCGTACTCTGTTTGTGTGGTTTAAATAAAAACTGGAGTACTATTGTCAATGCAATTTGTCCCACTGCACTGCACTCTTTCTCTGGGTGGCCAAGTCAACTCAACCACCGCCACTTTTATTCCTAAGTTTGACAGTCCGGGCCGTGTTTACTTGGGAAGAAAAAAAATTTCCACCCCTTTGACCTAATTAAGGGTATTAAATAAAGTCACTTTACAAAACTAACTTCACGACCCCGGGTTAATTCACGAGACAAATCTAATGAGGCCTCTGGCCGTACGATTAGAAGATGGTTACTGTAGCATTACTGTAGTAAATCATGGACTAATTAGGCTCGTTAGATTCGTCGCGTAAAGTTACACTCATTTCTAAAAAAGTTTTGTAAATAGACTTTATTTAATACTTCAAAGATACAAGATTTCCTTTAAATTTTTTTTTGCGGGTAGTAAAGAAACACGGCCCAGGTCCGAAAACGTGAGCTGATGAACTCGATCTCGACACGCACACAGATTCATTCAACACCTCGCTTTTCTGCACTCTCACCAGTGCTTTGACTTGGCTTCAGTTTCTGTACCAAAGAAAAAGAAAGAATAAATTAACATTCATGGATATACACAATTGCGTTTTTTAGGTGACGCATACAGGTGTGATGCTTTCAAGATAAGTGTTCCCATCTCTTCATCACTGTCCATGTAACGCAGATTAGTGAACAGTTATATGTGATGATGCTCAACAAGATAGATGATAAATAATGATATATGAGTAACCTATTGCGTGCACTTGTGCTGATGAGGACAAAGGGAGACCCATAAGGTAATCACTTGTTCCCTGTGCAGACAAAAAGGCTATGCCAAAGAGTATACTATATGTGTATAGTTGAAAAATCTCAATCTAGAATCCGAAG
>OAMR01000387.1:52141-100930 GCA_900205405.1 Echinochloa crus-galli
CTTGCGAGCTTTGCCTAAGAACCAACAAGGTTTTGACTAATAAAATATTTTTTCTTGCTTAAAGGAGAGAGGAAGAGCGCGGGAAATCATTTTTCCCTTGTTCGAATGGGGTCCACACATCTTTTTTTCATCGTCGTACTTCTTTTTATCCGCGGCTTAGACGCATTGTCGCACGGAGTGGCCAATGCAAAGCTCCCGCCGTACCGAAGATGCCCCCGATGTGCGTGCACTAATACCGACGCCGACTGTGGGGAGCTCGAGTCCATAGACCAAGATGGGGAGCCAGGCGGTTAGGAGTTTGATAGGAGCCAAGAACAGAGAGATAGGGAGAAAACTGACCTGTAAACCTCACGTCAATAAAGATAAAATAATATTTTATTTATTACCATGTTGGTGTTCCATAGCAAATTGACATAAAGGAAAAACGTTATCCAGCAAAGACAAGAATGGGTAACGTTTTGTGGCTAATATCATACTTCTTCAGCGTTCAGGAGCAAAATTACCCTGCATTTTGCGTCCCTATCGTCTGCGAACCGGAGCCTTCAGCAGGTAAGTAGTAGTAGGTTAGGTAGCGTTAGGCATCTGCCGGACACGCCTTTGTTGTCTATGCGCCGGACATGATGCATATCTGATAATGCAAACCGCTGGAAACCGAAAGTTGGAGCACTGCAGAGCAACAGCGCGAGTGACTGGTTACCTTTGGTAAAGGTGATGGACACTTTTGTGAAGCGCTTGTCCTCTGCCTTCAGACGTTCGAAAACAAGGGAAATGGACGAGCACGTCGCTTTCAGTCTGTGGCCTGTTTACTTGGGATGAAAAAAAAAATTACACCCGTTTGACCAATAATTAAGGGTATTAAATAAAGTCAGTTTACAAAACTAACTTCACAACTCCGGGTTAATTCACGAGACAAATCTAATGAGGCCTCTGGCCGTACGATTAGAGGATGATTACTGTAGCATTACTGTAGTAAATCATGGACTAATTAGGCTCGTTAGATTCGTCGCGTAAAGTTACACTCATTTCTAAAAAAGTTTTGTAAATAGACTTTATTTAATACTTCAAAGATACAAGATTTCCTTTAAATTTTTTTTTGCGGGTAGTAAAGAAACACGGCCCAGGTCCGAAAACGTGAGCTGATGAACTCGATCTCGACACGCACACAGATTCATTCAACACCTCGCTTTTCTGCACTCTCACCAGTGCTTTGACTTGGCTTCAGTTTCTGTACCAAAGAAAAAGAAAGAATAAATTAACGTTCATGGATATACACAACTGCGTTTTTTAGGTGATGTATACAGGTGTGATGCTTTCAAGATAAGTGTTCCCATCTCTTCATCACTGTCCATGTAACGCAGATTAGTGAACAGTTATAGTGATGATGCTCAGCAAGATGATAAATAATGATATATGAGTAACCTATTGCGTGCACTTGTGCTGATGAGGACAAAGGGAGACCCATAAGGTAATCACTTGTTCCCTGTGCAGACAAAAAGGCTATGCCAAAGAGTATACTATATGTGTATAGTTGAAAAATCTCAATCTAGAATCCGAAGCGGAGACGCACCAAAAAGTTCCCCTTATGTCAAAAGTGGGTTGAAAACATGAGTGGATTGGAATGGTACTACTTCGGGTAGGTACCCAATACCAACAAAATTTATTTTTTTGGTTGTTCGCAAAATGTCGAAATTATCAGAAAATGTACAGTACTTTCTAGATTATTTTATACATTTTTAAAAATGAAACAGGATTATCAAATTGCTTGTTCTTATATTTTCTCGTGCAAGGACAATTTAGAAGTGCATCAGTGATACAGCCGTTAGGATCCAATGTATTCATCATGTGGCAGGTTGGATTAGTGTTATCAAATAGATCTGATTCTTAAACAAGATATCCATCTCAGGTTCTAAGATTCTTTGACACTTGCAAATACAAAAAGAAAAAGATGCATTTTTGTACGGCTGTACCCATAGTGTGTTTTAAGACGACAGCGGGCACATGCTTCTTGTGCTTTGCCTCTCTTTTTCACATATCGTGTCAGTGGTAATGCTTGTTTTGTAAAAAGATTATGGTGTTGTACAAACTTATAAAGCCAAACTATATACTATCCAAAACTAAAATTGGATAAGGAACTAGAAACAAATATTAAGTGTTTGCAATATAAAAAAATAAACATAACTTAAACACATAATATTAATACTGAATTGAAAACATATCTTTATGGGACAGGCAACATTTTATCCCTCGTGGCAAAGCACTGTATCTTCAAAGTGACCTTATCTTGGAGTAAATTTTTCCCCATTTCCCCATCATAGGATTCCATCACCCATAAGGAGGTCATCATGATAATCAGTTAAACCAACACCCAACCAAACCCTAATTAAAAAATTTAAATAACAATCTTTAACACAAACCTCCAAGGAAGAAGACCATACAATCCAGATGATACAAAAGGCTCAACTCCACAAGACCTGCAGAGCATCCAAACCCTACAGCCACCCCACACTTCGCAGCGGCACAACAGTCAGCAGTTACCACTCCCACCCTGTGCTCCACCCTGTTGCCTCCCTCCCATTGGCCGCCATGGGCTCCTGCCTCTCCTCCGAGGCCCCCGCCGCCGGCGACGGGCCGGCGTGGCGGAAGAGGCGGCGCGGGAGCCGGGAGGGCGCGGCAGCCGGCGGCGGCAAGAAGCTGCCCGGGGGCGGGGGAGAGATGACGGAGGAAGAGCTCGCGCGGGTCTCCGGGAGGATGTACGGCAACGGCGCGAGCGCGGTGGCGTGCCTCCACACGCAGCAGGGGCGGAAGGGCACGAACCAGGACGCCATGGTCGTGTGGGAGGTGAGCTCGTAACCGCCGTTTCTTACCTGTTGATTCGCTCCGGTGGCCGGTGGGTTCTGAGCCCTGATCAGTGGCGGCGTTCGGTCTGTGTGCGATCTTTGGTCCCCAAATAGCCGCCTTTTCTCCTTTTTCGCATGGTTTAGAGCGTCGAAATGATTGCGTTTACTCGTCCAAAATCTGAACTGTTCCTTAGCTGTTGGTGGTAATGGCTTGGTTGGGTTTCGGACTTTCGGTTAGGGGCATATTTTGATTTTGGGTTTTGTTTTGATTCGATGGGAGAAGCGTTTGCATATAAAATTTGTGACTTTTGAGGTTAAGAAAAGTTTAGCTTTGGGATGGAGAATATGCTCCTCTCCGAGGTGTTCCTTGAAATGATTTAGATAGATTCGGATTTGTAAATGGAGTTCGAATGAGTGCTTTTTTCTTTATGAATTCATTTTGGTTGGCAACCCTTTTACTGCACGGGATGGCTTGATCCGAAATGTGTGGTGTTTTGCTGTAGATTATTCGATCTTTTTTAATCTGGAAGTGAGAAGTTTTCAAAGTGGAATTAGAAAATGCTAGCATAATTTTGTCTGCTGATTTGTCAGGAACAATAAGTATCTGAGAGATGGCACATGAGTTGGTTGAGATATTGGGGCATTGTTCATTTCTGATCTTTGCTTTCGGTTCTAATCTTTGTTTGTAGTTCAGGCTACATTCTTGCCTGTGATACTTTGACAATCTTTTCTACCTTTCTTTGCTTTGATATCCTTTTATTCAAAGAATGGTATAATGTTGCTGCTTTCTTGAACCGGATGCGATTGTGCTCTCTGGTGATTGGTTGGGCCTAGTGATAGCTGTCTTATTCCATTTATGACCCATGGTAATCAATTTATGAATTGCTCTTTAGTTTCATGAACAAGCAGCTGATACTAGAAATCAGTTCCATTACACAATAGGCTGGTTGTGATTCCTATCTCATAAGTGGAGTTTAGCAGAGGGAGAGGGTGAAGGTGAAGTGCACTTATGGATGATTTCTCAGTGTATGTAGGTTGCTGTCTTGTAGGTATTTAAGAATATCTGTATGCATTAGTTTAGCAAGTCAAAGAAGTAAAGTCGGCTAATTTCTAAGTTGCATTGCGGATCATGTTCTTCAGAGGACAATAAAAAGACTTGCCTATAGATTCTCAGAACAGTGCTATTGATTGCTAATATTGAAGGCTATGTAGGTACTTAATTAATTAGAGTGAGATACTTGCTTAACAAATTTTTTTAGTTACACTAAATTTGGAATTGAGTTATGGGCTCTTAAGGTTTTTGTTTTGCTCTTTGATAATATTTTCTTAAAAAACATAATTTCTCATTTTATGTGTTTTATCTATACTGTCCATTATTTACCGGACTTCACATTTTCTATTCATCTTTGTAAATTTCACTGGGTTTGCAGGAGCAATTTGATGCCTGCTGATAGGACTTTTTCTTAATGTCAGTCTAGGAATACTCCCATAATTTAGTTTGTTGTGAAATGGGGCTACTCAGTGTCTCAGTCTATATCATTGCATGCCATAATTTAATTTTTCTAGCTCCACGCCATTGTTGATAGGGTGATATATATTTTTTCCTTTTCCTTGCCTAGCTACTAACTAGCCTCATAGTATTCTCTGTTGACGTTTTCTTCGTACTACCATGAAACTAATAATAGAGTAAGATTCAACCAGGCAACCAGCGCAGTTTGTTGAAACCTGGTCAACCAGCCTATCTCAGACTTTTTGTTGAACAGTAGAATAGGTAACTGCTGCTTTAGAAAATTACAGACATTGCTACTGATGGGACTTTTTGGTTACATACAAAGTAAAATACTAGCCTATGGTGCAGTTAATGCTATTACTTGACTATGGTATGAAATTGTTTCTGTTACTGCAGAGTTTTAATTCAAGTGATAGCGTCTTCTGTGGTGTGTTTGATGGCCATGGTCCTTACGGTCATTTTGTCGCCAAGAAAGTTAGAGATTCACTTCCTGTCAAGCTGCGCACGCAATGGCAAACCAGTGCTAATGGGGCATCTAGTCCTCATCAAAATGGAAGCATCTCTGGAAGTATTAACTCTGAAGAAACAGGTTCTGTTGTTGATGATGAATGGGGTGAATCCATTAATGGTGATGGGAGTGACAAGCTTCCTGAGCTGTTTCTTCCACTTAAACAATCTTACTTGAAAGCTTTCAAATTGATGGACAAGGAACTGAAACTGCACCCCACAGTTGATTGTTTCTGCAGTGGATCTACGGCAGTAACATTGGTGAAACAGGTGATGGATACTTCTAAACTTATGCTTGTGTTTGCAGATACTGAAGCTTTTGAGAGAAGTGATAGAAATACAAATTAAATTTCTAATTCGTATATGTTTTTTTTTGTTAGGGATTGGACCTTGTAATTGGAAATCTTGGGGACTCAAGAGCAATAATGGGGACAAGAGATGCCTCCAACAATCTAACAGCTGTGCAACTCACTGTTGATTTGAAGCCTAACCTTCCCAGTATGTTCATTTCTCACTTCGATCATTTTGTTGGGTACCCATGCAGCCATTCCCATGGCTTTCAAACCTAGGCCCATCTTAATCTGCCTATAGAATCTTCTTTTTCCTTTCTGTCCTTGAGGTGCCTTGGATCGAACTATGATGTAAATATCTAATCTTCATTCCGTGTTCTTTAGGGGAAGCTGCAAGGATCCAGCAATGTAAAGGAAGAGTTTTTGCTCTTCAGGACGAGCCAGATGTTTCTAGAGTATGGTTGCCAAATAATGACTCTCCTGGATTGGCAATGGCAAGAGCTTTTGGAGACTTCTGCCTTAAAGATTATGGCTTAATATCTGTTCCTGAGATATCATATCGCCGCCTTACTCAAAAGGATGAATTTATAATATTGGCCACTGATGGGGTATGTTTCTAATCAAGTAATCATCTACCATTCTTACTTAAATAGTGTCGTGATCTAGAAATTAGCTTGTGCATTATATCTTAATTTTCGAATCCCTGCTTGGAGTACTTATCTATTTAGCACCTTTCCACATAAAGGTTTTACAACCTCCAGCTTCATCAACTTTCTTATATTTGAAAGTTCAATGCCTGTAGGTTTGGGATGTCCTCTCAAACAAGGAGGCTGTTGACATAGTAGCATCAGCACCGTCTCGGGCAACAGCAGCCAGGGCTCTTGTTGACTGTGCTGTCAGATCTTGGAGATTGAAGTTCCCGACATCCAAGAGTGATGACTGTGCTGTTGTCTGCTTATTCTTGGATCATGAGAAGACACCTGACTCTGTTCAGGAGAGCGAACCTGAGGAGGAGATGGTAGAAACCACAAGGGAGGAGGTTTCAACACGAGATGCCAGTGCTGAGGTTGATGAAGACATTGCAGATGTAAATGTACATATATCCTGTGAAGAGCACGTCGCCACAGCCACATTGCAACACTCCAACACATTAAGGGAGGTTGATGAGATTGTACCAGTTGACGAACCTCCCATCTTGAAGGAGCCCGAAAGGTGTGGATCTGCTCGCAGCCTGGCAGATTGCATATCAACAAACGAGGAAGAGGAATGGTCCGCTCTTGAAGGCGTTACCCGGGTGAATTCCCTGCTCAACCTCCCTAGAATGCTGTCAGGCGATAAGAGATCGACCAGCTGGAGGAAACGACGGGAAACAGCAAAGGAAGCTCCCTAGAATTCTTGTGGAGAGGCACATTTCAACCCAGTGTGGGCATTTTCCATCAGGCGTGTGTAAAATTCTCCGGTCTCTGGGATTTGCTCTAGCTGATTTTTAGGCTTCCCCAGATTGTTTTGACTGGCAGGTGTGTAAATTCCAGATTGCTTGTGGCCAGGAGGGTGCTCCATGCTTGGGCTTCTTTGCTTCGTTTGTGCATAAGAAAGTTTTTGTTCTGTAAGAAGCTTTTTTTTTGTAAATCATGCGATACCTCCTGACTTTGGATCGATGCTCGCCTGCCGTCCATGACTGTATTCAAACAAAGACGGGTTCAGTGCTATATGTATTATTGTTAGGTCATGATTTTGTTCCCCTTTGGCTCGAACTTAACCTGTGAATTTACTGATGATTTCTCATGCCTGTCTTTTTGGTAACAATCTTAGTTTGTTGTATCATCTTCTCTGAACTCTTTTTTTTGTGAACTCAACTCTGTTATCCTATGGAGTACCAGGCAAAACTGCCTACTATATCATTATCATTCCATAAATATTGGGCTTTAGACCTAAAAATGTTGCTAGATGGAAGCCCAATCACGATTCACGATAACAGGCTCGGCCCGACACCACCCATCCAGTAATAAAGAACCGACTCGGCGGCCGGCGGCAACCGCGCACCTTGGCACCTCGGATTCGCTTTCCTTCGCGGAAAGCGTACTCCCTCCTCTACTAGTTCAGTCGCCGTGGCTGGTGGGCCGGGCCCACTCTCAATCGCCCCCCACGCAATACGATACGACTCGTGGCCGAGGCGGCGGCTACCTCCCGATCTCACCTTCTTTCTTCCGCGTCGTCTCCCCCCACCTTCTCGTAGCGGACGCGACTCGCGAGGAAGAAGAGGGAGACCAGGCCAGGCCGCCGCTAGGGTTAGGGGTTTTCGGGAGCGGAAGGCGGGCTTCAGCCATGGCGCTCAAGTTCCTGAACAAGAAGGGGTGGCACACGGGGTCCCTCCGCAACATCGAGCGGGTATGGAAGGCGGAGCAGGCGGAGGAGGCGGAGAAGCGCAAGACGGAGGAGCTCAAGAAGCAGGTCGCCGCCGAGAAGGAGAAGGCCGAGTTCCGGGCCATGCAGGAGCGCGCCGGCCTCAGGCCGTAAGTGTTTCGTCGTCCTCTTCTTTTTCGGTTCGCTCGATTGGATCTGAGCGGCTAGTCCTGGGGCTAGGGTTTCGCTTCAATTCGATGGATGGGGGTTGGGCGGTGCCATTTCTGGCTTCGTCCGATGTACTAATCGCGTGATGGTTGCTACAGGGCGCAGGAGAGATTGGACTTCCTCTACGAGTCGGGTTTGGCCGTCGGCAAGAGTTCCGAAGGGTTCCAGGCACTGCAACAATCCGCGCCGGGGGCAGCTGCTGCATCCTCTTCTGCACAAGCTAGCACGCCTGGTTCTTCCAAGGTACTTATGCCTGCCTGTGATTCTAGCCGCCTCAATGATTGTAGTTGGTTTATATGCATACCGATCAGCTGGGCTTTGTTCGTGAATCGAATGTAATTGAAAGCTGGGAACCAATAAAAATGTTCTGTTATTGCGATGCACTAATAGGGGCGATGTGCCAAGGCAGGAAGGCTGTAAGCAATGCCAAGATAAATTAGAGTGATACCTGATAATCGATGTCATGAGATTGTTGTTCTAGAATATTGTTAGCCTATGTCATGATACGATACATGCCGCGGGTATTGCCACTGAAAAATATTTTGCATCAGTATTATTTAGTCATTAAAAATATTTGATTTGTTGATCCTTGCAAATATGCAGTTCCTAGTAGTGGATCCCTTGCATATGTCGCTTCTTTTGAGAACCATATCTACAGAATTAAGTGGTAGAGATACAACACTGAAGTGGTCTCTTTGTAGTCCTTGAATAGAAAACTGAATTGCACACACTAAACTTGCATGCTAACAGCAGCTCTTTATGTCGAGCAGCACCATGGTTTGAGTTTTCACACAGTTTCTTGTTTAAGCTTGATATTTGCCTTGTTATAATGACTACCCTATTTGTTAAATTGATATCATGTTAAAAAAATAATTTAGGAATCACATTCTTCTTTTTTTGTCTTTGCATGTTTCAGCCAGCTGCGCCAGGAGCTTTATTTGAGGATAAACCTCAATCTGCAAATGATACATGGAGAAAACTCCACTCTGATCCTCTACTCCTAATAAGGCAGCGGGAGCAGGATGCAATTGCAAGGATTAAAAACAATCCAATCAAGATGGCTGAGATAAAGAAATCCGTAAGTTCTTCTTTCGTTTCTTAATATGTGATCTTGGATTCTGAGTAAGTAACTATATATATTCAAACTTGTGAACAAATGGTAACAATATCATTATGGTTTCTAATTTTTGGTTTATAAATAAGTTTTTAGATAACAACATTAGTGACCTCTTGGTTGATAGTTGATTTGTTGAATGCAAGGGTGGAAAATTCTTTTTTGGCTTGTCGGGAAGGTGGACACCCAAAACTGGTTTTATCAACAAAAAACTGCAGCTATTTGCTTTTGTAAAAAATATACAATTTTCTGTCTTTTTGGAAAAAATAACTTTGATTATTCACAAATTACTTGGCAGTATCCAAACAATGTTTTCATGGTTGTTCTGAAATTGGTTTTAGGAAATGTCTTTGTGTAAAGCTCAATATCCATTCTTTCAGTTGAACTTGCTCCCTGACACAATGTTGCTCTTGTATAGGTTGAAGCTGAGAAAAAGCAAAAGGAGGAGAAGAAAGAGAAGAAAAAGCACAAGAAGCATCGCCACCATAAGTCAAAGAGTAAGAGGCATCACTCGGATGAGAATTCAGATTCAGATGTAATAAGTGACGGCAAGGATGAGAGAAGGAAGAGGGTTCATTCGCCTGACCATAAGAAAGAAGAGAAAAGGTCCAGGCATGAGAAGAAACACCGCAGACAAGATTCATCAGATTCAGACGATGATGAACCACTGAGAACACGACAGGATATGTCAGAAGATGACGAACCAAGGAGAAGACGGCGTGATGACGAGGAACCGAGGATAAGACGGCATGATGGCGTTGAACCGAGAAGACAACATGATGATGATGGACTGAGGAGAATGCGGCGAGATGACGATGAACCTAGGGGAAGGCGGCAAGATGACGATAAACCTAGGGGAAGGTGGCAAGATGACAATGAACCAAGAAGACGGCAGGAATATTTGGAACCAAGGAGAAGAAGGCATGACGATGAGGAACAAAGGGGAAGACAGCAGGAAAATTTGGAACCAAGGAGAAGGCAGGACGATGAGGAACCAAGGAGAAGAAGGCAGGATGATGAGGAGCCAAGGGGAAGACGACATGATTACCGTCAACGATATGATCGACTGGATGCTGATGATAGGAAGAGGAGACAACATTCGCCACCAGACCGCCATCATGCATACTCGAAGCATGACGTTCCAGACTCTAGGTCCAAAAGAGTGGAGGATGACTACAAAACTGGAAATTCCACTTCTGAACACCGTTCTTGTGCTGAACAAGGCTCGGGAGAGCAGACAAAGCAAGAAAGAGAACAAGGCAGAAACAATGGTCCATTCAACCGTCGACGGGGTGGCATCCACCACATGTCGGAAGAGGAGAGGTTAGCTCGGCTGTGCCAGATGGAGGCTGATGCTGAGGTCCACGAGGAGCAGAGATGGAAGAGGCTGAAGAAAGCTGCAGATGACGATGACAAAGAGGCAGCAACTGTGAATTCAAACCAGTTCAAAGGGAAGAACTTCTTGGAAGATGAAAAGAAGAGCATATTTGGAACGGAGAAGGGTGGCAGCGCCACGATCGAAGAGAGCATCAGGCGCCGTGCTTTTTACTCTCAGGGTGGCCGTGATGCCGAGGGCAATGCGTTCAGGCGGTAAATCTTCTGCTGTATTATTGCTGTTGCTTGACACATCTGCCCTCAGTACTGTACTTAAAGAATTTTTTAGCGTTATGTACGATAATATTGTGTTGTTTTGAATACAAAAAAATTTGCTTCAATGTCATACAATTTTGCTACATGATTTTATTTTTTCCCGTTTATGATACTAAAAATTTCTATGGAACTGTTATTTTGGTAAGATTACGCGGACGTTAGCTCGAGCCTGAAAGGTCAGGCCTGCTACTAGTCAGTCCTTTTAAGTTTTAATGGTCCGAATGCGACGTACTATGGGCCTGTCAATCTACACATGGGGTCTTTATGGTTTGTGCACGAGGGGAACGAGAAAGAGCATGATGACAAGAAAAATGTCGATCTACGTATGGGGTGACCTTTCCACGTAAAAAAAAAGATAATGAACTTTAGCACATTTGTGATGTACTGTTGTGGCGCCAGCTGACCAAAGTACGGTCTATGGGCCTATGAAAATGTATGTTGGTCAACATCTGGTCCTCTTACGCTTTCGCTGCCTCACGGTCCGAAATAATAGCGTCTGAAACAGTTCCCCATGATTAGCTGGGGATGTCATAATAATTCTTTCGTAGTTATTGAGATAAGTACTTTTGCATAATATCATCACAATCCAACTACTCTATTGTTCTACAATGAGAGAGCAGCAACTAAAAGTTGGATGAATTATAGTTCATCCCAATAATTATTAGAAAAAGATAAGTTAATGGAATTCTGCTAAGCATAATTTTGCACCACCTCTTTCAATATGATAGTTAAATAGAAAAATGGATCCGCTGGAGATGCTTTAAAACTTAATCTTCTTGCAGTCACGCGTACCAGGAATCAGATCAGAGCCCCTCCAGGCTCCGCTCTGCATTTCTATTACTTCATTGAACAAGCAGAGCTGCCATCTTCGAAATAAAGAATATTTTTGATTCGATCATTCTTTTATTCCTGCTGTGCCTCCCGTAAGTGCATAACTACAGATGCTGCCCCCCCTCTGCTACTATTGCCTTTTGCCATTTCACATCTACAACTGGGTGTTATTCCCCACTTCCTGTACATCCCCACTTGTTAAATAGAAGAATCAACATACATCAAACAAGAATCAGAAGAACAAAAGGCTACTGGATTCCAGTTCCATGTCCATGAATGCAGCCAACGATAGGCTTCCCTCCAGTCCCCTGCTTCCCTTCCTGGATGAGGATCTGCTCAACAGCATTGTGGAGAAGCGAGACTCACAGAGGAAACTCTTTCTGAAGAGCATCGAGGTTGCGGGCATTGCATGCAGCAATCATGTCGGCTCGTGATGCATTGCTGGTTTAAATGGAACATCGTATGATTAGTTAGTAAAATCAGCATTGCTTATTGCGAAGCTCACATGAGGAACAGCGAGCATACAAGACATACCTAAGAGAGATTCTCAAGTACTGCCAGGCATTGTCAGCTTTCGGATTCATTGCAACTGCCCTTACATAGTACCGAATAGAATCTTCATACAAACCCTGCATAAGTAACATAGAAGAAAGTTGCATAGGGGTTACCAGGTTGTCTAGACAACTGTTGCCATGCAAAAGTTACAATAATTCACAAAACTGACAAAAGTTGAAGTTCCACCAGGGTTGCATAGTTGAATGTTAGTGTAGTAGCGTCTGTTTGGTTGCTAGGTTTATCCTAGCCTGGCCAGCGTATAGAGCCAGGCTAGCCCAAGCCTGGCTTAGAAGATGCAATCTGGTCATATTTGGTTGGCTGGCTTGACTAAACCTAGTCTACATAGGAGTGTGTTTGGTTGGTTGGCTTGTTTTGCATCGAATCACCTCCTAGATCTCAAGGTGAGCTTACAGTCTTTCGTCTCCCTTCTGCTCCCACACCCGCCGAAGCTTCAGCACCGTCGTCCTCGGCTCCATTCCTTCTATTCCACGAAAAAAAGCTCGAATTGTGCGACGGCGCATCGATGGCGGTATCAGTGAGTCGATCCCACACGCCGTCGTCGGCCTCCGCTCCTCTAAGAAGCTAGTGGCAATAGCTTGTGTCACCATCTCCTCTTCACTTTTCTCCCTACCGAGCAAGCTAGCAAGCAGACTACATCGCGTCTCTGTACCTCCCTTTTCGTTTGTTCTTATCCAATCGACATATCAAACAGCTACAGCACACAGCTCTCACCCTCTTCTGATTTCCCCCAATCCAATAAGCTCTGCCTCTTTCTATTCCTCTCTCAATCTTGTGCTGCTCCCCTCCAAGCTCAAAGCCAAGCACGAGAGCACCGGCAGCTTTGCTCTGCCCCTTCCCTGCTTGAGCAGAGCAGCACAATACCACAACGTTAACCAAGAGATTGGGGAGAAGAAGCCCGTTGACCTCAAGAGACGATGTTCGGCGTCGACGCGAGCTCCGCTGCTCCCGAATCCCCTCCTCCCCCAGGAACTCATCTCTCCAATCCTCTCCTCCCCCAAGAACTTGTCTCTCCCATCGCATCTCTGAAGTCCATGCTCGCGAGCTCTGCGCCAAGCATGGGCACGCAGCGAATACAATAATTGAGAGGGAGGCGGCGGCGGCCAAGAAGAATGCTAGCAGCGGCGACGGCCAAGATGAATGCTAACGGCGGCGGTAGTGGCCGGTGGGCACACAGGAGGTGACGCGACATGCCATATCTAAACGGTAGCGGCTTGTGCAAGCCTGGCCAGTCTTGTACGCGAATTTCTCACGTTTCCGTGGAGCCAGGCCAGGACGGGTCCATTGCATTACCGGAGCCTGGCTAAATAGCTTGTACAGGCAACCAAATATGCACCGACTGGCTTACAGGAGCCTGGCTAGGGGTTAGCCAGGCAACCAAACAGCCCCGTAGTGTTTAGAAGCCAAGGTAAGCAAAGTCAAATTATGGCCTCTTATTTCACATCACAAGGTAGTATTAAAGAATGTGATTCGACAGCCGATAACATAATCAAGTGATAGCATTCTACTAGAGAAGATTTACCTGGTTGGCATAGCTGATTCCCATATTAGCCCACGCACGGACATAGTTCGGTTTCAAGTCAAGAGCCTGAAACCAACAAGCAACTTATTGTGATTACTTCCAGATTTCAAATGCATAAACAAGTGTTACCCGCAATAGTATCAACAATGGATGACAAGCCAACGATAATTTTGAATTGTGACTATATCAATCAGCCGCAGACGGAGGAGATAATAGAAAAAAATTATTATTATTGTGTTATTAATCAAACAAGTGAAGGTGCTAATTTTTACCTGACAAGTCTTTAAATAATTGGGCCAAACAAATCTTAAATTGTATTGACCAAGTTTGGATGTTACTATAATGCTACAAGCACTGTAACATAGCAATAACTTTATCAAACAGAAACATTTTCCATAGAGAGCACGAGGCCACTAAAGTCGCAACATGAACCAATTGTCCCATGTCTATATCAGTCTATAAAGTAGTCACTTCGGAGTTTCGATAACAAATCCAACAGGATCAGTGATGCATTATTTAGGAATTTCGTTAAGGCACAACCATACCGTTTTTCCTGCTAGTTTTGCAGCTTACACAGAATATAGTAGCCAGGAATATTCCACCAAAAGGAATAGCAAAAAAACAAAAAAAGACAGGATAAGCAGCCATTTAAGCATCGAACACGATAAAAACAAAAGTGCCATCCTTCTTTAAACAAGCATATATATATATAAATCTGGGTTGTCGATTGGGCACACGGCCAAACTTGAAAGTTTAAGCATGTATTGGTACTAATTACCTTCTGATACGCCAATATCGCATCAGCACTCTGGATGCTGTTTGCTTGGGTTGCACCAAGCTTGTTCCAGAGTGAATAGTCCTGTGGCTTGAGCTGTAGCGCTGTCTTAAATGCAGCTATAGCTTTATCATACTCTCTTGATAGGTTGTATAAGACTCCCAGAACTATATGGACATCTGCATCTTCAGGTGACATCTGAGCTGCTTCATTAAACACTCTAACAACCTGATGAGATGTAAGAATTTAGTATGTCAGAATGAAACTATTTGGAGAAATAAATATGTTCAATCATATTAGAAATGGGCAAAAGTAAATGACATATCAAATCTGAAGTTGCCAGAGTTGAATGAGTTAATAGACTAAAGTAAACCATCCACACTAAAAGCACTTAGCATGCACTTACATCTGGACCATAAGGCGAATCAGTTGACTGTGGAGGGGCAAGGCCCCCATATTTTGGATGATTCTGAAGCCACCTATAAAGATATCTCAATGCTTCTCCCTGCTCCAACTCTGCAGCAATTGTGCATAGAATAAACACTTTCAAGATAGCGTACAATTTGCTGCTTTCATTAATTTCCTTTTTTTTTTGCAAGTAGTTTTGATTAATTTCCTACTTGAACTAAATTTAATAATTTCAAATTGCAAAAATGGTATTGCCAAAGCATTCCATTATTGGACATGAAGCTTTTTCTTTTTACACGATTGAACATGAAGCTTGGAAGAGCATGGAAAAGTTTTTCTTTTCTTTGAAACCACAAAAGGAAAGAAAAATGTTTTCCCTCAAACATGACTTCATTCAATAAGTTCTGTTTAGCAGTTCACCGTTACCGGTGAAATAGCTTTGCATCAGTGCGGGAAATAAGATTACTTTCGATCACAACTTCTGTCACTAAATTATCCCCGAGAGCATCAGAGCAAATTGAGTAGGAAATTAAATTATTCTCACAATTCCAAGCACTAACCATTTGTGTGACTAACACCAAGAGCAAGAAGAACTTCAAGGTTTGTCGGATTAGCTTCCTGCGCACGCATCATTGCTGCAATGGCCTGAACTCAAAGCAATAAATTAGAAACAAAATTCACCATGATGAAAAGGAGAAGCATGAAAACCCTAGGTCATAACATCATAGTTTATTGTGCCAAAAACTAGCAACAGAAGTACATATTTTCCCCTAGGTCATAACAGCATGTTTCACATATTCATCATGGCAATTTGTACTGCATGCAGGACAGCTACAAACAATAAGTTCAGCCACCCTGAAACAAACTTAATGCTTTTACCTCTCAGATTTGGTCAAGCAATTCTTTAAAATCGATCTATTCAAACTCATAACAAACAGAACTCATACACAAACATGCAGTGAATACATGTTGAACTCCATACTGAAAGTGCCCTGTTGCCTGTCTTTCAATATGGTCATAATTGACGTATAAAAAAATCTAAACATTAAAAGGAGACACATCACCTGTTGGTCATCATCATTTTCTGCATGTGTTACTCCTAGCAACCTCCAACCTTCAGCATTATCAGGATTCTTCAAAACTTCAGCCTCTAAAGCAAGAACAGCTTCACTTAGGAGGCCCTTGCGGAAGAGCTCTTGTCCTTCCTGCAATGGATTAGGGTGACCAACATACGGGTTCATCTCAGAAAAAACATAAACCCCTCGAGAAGCCCCCGAGCTTTGTTTGAAAGATGACAATTGTTCTTGGAACCTACAAGCAAAGAATGATAACAGTTAGTGGTAAAATACCATAACGTAACAGCTATACGAAAGGGTTTCCTATAAAGCATAACATAATTCACCACAGCACTATAAACTAATTACACAATTATATTAGCAATTTGCCAAACAAGATGGGATGTTGGAAATAAAAACCCAAAGTTGTATCTGATATACAGATAGGTCTGATAACACACTAAGAAAGAAGCAATAGATGTTGACTCAAACTGAAGAATGCTATTCACATGACAAAGCAAATGTACAGAGGCATAAGAGACTTATACTTACTCGTCTGCCCATGGATCAGCAGAACTTTCGCCAAAACCACCTCCGCTGAATTCGTCTGCCCATTCGTCAGTGACATTTAATTTCGAAAACTCATCAACCCAGTTGTCATTTAGCGTGCCCTGATTATGTTCACTCGAGAATTCGCTAGCCCACTTATCTGCCCCTTGGGAAAGCTGCAGTATAAAGAATAGTGGGGAAATATCATCAGAGCACAGCTGATACAAGTGTGAACGAAGCAAAAGGCGTGATGCTGCCAACACCAAGTATGCCAGAGTATTAGATGGTTTGTACTAAAGGATGATCATTTCATCATATGCAGGTTCTAGAGAGAATGCTATCCAGCCACCATGGTTTGGGGATATCTAATCAGAAGCTTCAGTGGTTCTGAAAGTCTGTACATACGAAGGTATCCTGACAACTTCTAGTTTCTCACATGCTCGTAGGCACAAAAGCTTAAAAGTTGCAAGTTATAAAGCACCATGATGTAATTTATCAAAAATTGTACTCTGACCAAGGAAAATTAAATCCCCATTAAGCATGCGATACATGTGCATACACCCATCTCTATGTTATTACCTCTTCATGTGCAAACTGATCCGCCCATGAGTTTGCATTAGCATTGTACTGTGTTTGAAATTCATCAGCCCAGCCATTGGATTGGGATGTTGAACCTTGTTTTACTTGGTTATCTTCTATGATAAGTTCACCGCGGCTCATCTTTGAAACAAACTGGAAAACTTAGAATTCTTCCCAAAAAGAAAAAAAGGGTATTGTCAGGTCCTTACAACCGGATGATCCAAATGACCCTATAAACTTAATATAGACTGGTAACAGTATCGTCAGTTGAATAGTTGATACATGGTCTAGAAAAAAATGTAGTCAGTACTGAACAACAATTGTTCAGATATGACAATAGCGTGGTATGCCAACGTGCACAGTCAATACAAAAGTAATGCACACTATGCCCTCTCTGTATACCCAATGAGGCCCCCCTCTGTTCACTCCAGAAAGCAAGATCATATTTAGATAATTAAAGCATGTTAACTTTAATGAAACCCAAGGTATTGCAAATCACTTTTCAAAAGGTGGCAAGCAATAGAATACACAGACGATTTCTAAAGTGATGACTCATATGTCATCCTATTCAAGCTATCTGTAAGAATAAAATGCAATAAGTCACTACACCACTCAACTTCACCAGATATGATAACAAAAACCACTCCGGTCAGAATGTGCACATACAATACAATGATAAAAATGATCTGCTTTTTCATGTAGCAAAATGATAGATCAAGAGCATATGTGCACATTGCCAGATGGATTTAATTATTGATGCACCACATCCAGCCAACTAAATGTGTGCAGAGACACTAATCAGAACAAACAGAGCAAACTAGGACAGTGTTGCTTCAATCAAAATTATTAGCTCACACTGGAAAAAGAAGTAGATACTAATTGTATAAAGTAATCCGGTCATCATTAATACCTGAAACTTAGGATCATTATTACTTGCTAATGTTTGGGCAAGCATACGGGATTGCTCCATAGCGGCCAGGTTGGCCATGTTCGCTCCTCCCATCTGACCCATGGCCATCTGAGACTGATGCTGCAACAGTATAAAAGTAGATGAAAATTTAAACCATAGATACTAAAGATGAGCATGTCAGGTACAATGATATTGCAAGGCAAAGCAATTTTAAGCATGGATATGCAATAGGATTGAGGGTTAAAAAAGTTGAGAAGGAAATTCCATATTGACACCACATCCTGTTTATTTCTAAGAGGCCCTGGCCACTGAACTTGTTAATATAGGCAGCAAAAAAACGTCTTTAGTAAATGATACTTGCAGAAAAGCTAAACAACCATGCTGAAGACTGACCTGTTCAAACTCAGAGGCCCAACCATTTGGGCCATATTGCTGTTCAAAAGAATGTGCCCAATTTTCTGGGTTATTATTTTGATTGCCAAATTCGGTAATCCATTTATCTGCAGCATTATGCATCGGGGCAGGTCCCATAGAATTTTGGGACTGATTCCAGTACTGCTCCAGCTCTGGGTATTGCCCATGCATAGGGCCTCTCATTCGGTTGTCAATATCAGAGTTTAGAAATTATAAGTTAACCTGAGCCTGTATATATTCTTCCGGTTGATCAGCCAAAATATGCCGGGCCATTATGCAGCTACGATCACGAATGCATTGTTTGTCACTTTCAGATAAACCAAGAGCTGGTACTGGAACAGGTTGAAACGGCACACCAGCTCTGCCACTTGCAAGAAAAGAATGCAAGACACCAGACAACACCCTTTGCAGTGGACCTGAAATGAATTATTGAGAGTCACTATAGTGTGTAGTATTTTGGTATCACTTACTGTAAAACTAGGAAAATACTGTTGATCCTGAGGTAAACTCTCCATTTTCATATATTATGTTACAAGAACAGTACATCTATTTATCGAAGGCTTCTTCTCAATATATTAAACTTCCTCACAATCAAACACAATTTGACATAAGAAAGCGTCAATAACCCTAGCATACATTTAAGATTCTAACTAGCACCATACAAGTATATATTAAAGCAGGATGCCAAGACCTAATGTCTATTGTTGCTACAACCAAACCTTTTGTCCCAAACAAATTGGGTAGGAAGCATGCCAGATGTGAAACAACAAGAGGCAAACAAAGCAAAGCATATTGTCATATATAAGAGCGGTAATATCTCACTCACAGTAGTAATTACTAAGCTGTACATGAGTGCAACCTTAATCAACAAGCTGGGTGTATTACAAACTGCTATCAGAATTGTATTTGTGCAATCTGGTACACACAGAGACATACAGTCAAAAGAAAGACTGAAAATCTAGACATTTACCATCCAAGGGCGGTCCAAAGGTTGTCCCTGTGTTGTTATAAATCTGGTCAAATTGTGATTCTGCTCCTCCAAAATCAGGAACCCCCGGAGGGCGAAAAGATTCAATCCAATCGTTAGCAGGACCCCCACGAATGAAATCAGCACCCTGTAGGTTCTCAATTGTAGTTAGGACTCAGGACTGCCTGCAGGGGGAATAGAAAGGGCAGCACTCGGAATAATCCTTACCCTTGCAAGAGGTCGTTGATCTTGTTTGAACTCATTCTCCAAACCGGGGATGGTTGACAAGGGTGCAGCTGTGCCATTATTTGATGTAGATGGAACACTGACTGAGCCAGGAAGTTCCTTTATTGCCTGCACAAATAAAGGGTGTATTATGGAGAATGCTGGGTTGATGTTAACTATAGCCAACTAGTGCATTTGGATGTTAGCCACTGCAGAATTTTATAGATCCACTCTTATTCATATATCAAGAAACATGGTAGATCCACTGAGTACTTAATTGATGATGTTATCTATAACGTATTAACTGATTACTGAGTGCTTAAATTGAGAAAATGAGCATTCTGCCAGCTGAAGCAAAACGAGCTTCTTTTATCTCACTCCTCTTTGGAAACAGAAAAGCATCAGGGTAGGAAACTGCCTCATATTTGATACATGATCTTCAACAAGGTGTACTGGCAATTTCTCTATTAGAGCCCAGCAGCAGCGGAACACAGAGATAAGTAACCAAATTCACTGCTCTATTAGAGCCCAGCGGCAGCGGAACACAAAGATAAGTAATTCTACTAGGAATCAGGCACACTTAATGGACTGGAGTGGTGATATACTAGTCAATTGGGACTAACCAACCCAAGCGGCATGAATCACTGATCTAAGCCTAACCATCACAGAGACATGGAATAATCCTCCGAGCTCCAGACTACACCCGCAGAGCTAGGTGTAGGGAGACTCACCTGCGTCTTGGAGGACTGCCCGAGGATGGCGTTGGCTAAGGCGTTGAGGGGGTTGGACGACGAGGCGCCATCCGGGGCGCAGCTGTTCTGGCCCGTGATGAGGTGCCGCATCGCCATCTCCGCCGCCGCCGCCTCCGCCGAACGGGCGCGCTCGCCGACGCCGGAGGTGCGATGCTACGGGCGCCGAATTCGGTCGCCGGCGACGAGGGGGGGCCGTCCGCCTCGAGGTGAGGGAAGGGGAGGGGGCGGGTGAGGTGGAATCGCCGTGCGGCGGTGGCTTTGCGGGTGTGGAGGGCAGTAAGCTGTAAGATCCGATAAGGCCAGATACCACGCCGGCGGCCGGACACGCGAGAGATTGGCCTGCGTACGTATGGGTAGTTGTGATCACATTTTTTTTCCGTCTTTTAAGTTTCGCAGTTAGTTGAGGAAATTTCCTTCTTTCTATTTCCCTCCTTTTGCTTTCGCAGTGTGAAAAGGATTGGAGTTTGTGAGTTTGCACGAAATTCGCTTCCGGAGAGCAAGAGTTCCCATGATTCTTCTCGCATCAAAAAGGAGAAAAAAATTACACGTAATTCATAGGCACGAATGTTTCAGACCTTTTTTTAATCAAACAATTATATCATATCAAATTCGAGTACATCAAGTTACAAACACTCTGGGGGCATGTTTGGTAGAGCTCCACCTAATTCTGATTCTCCATCTAATTCGGATTCTCTATGAGGACTGATTCTCTGAGTGAAGTGATTATATGGTTGAAAGTAATTTTCTTTCATTCTCTATCGTAAATTCTCAAAAATCAAGACGGAGAATCAGTTCCCAAAGTCAGGAGAATCTACTTTTTTCAGCTCCCAACCCCTTAGTTCATTTCAGAAAATCACTTCACAGAATCAGCAGAGAATCACTTCTCTCTAAAAAAACTGTTTGGCAGAATTCCTCCTGAATTCATCAGAGAATCAGCTCTGAGAGGTCTTCCAAACATAGCCTCAATGTACTCGCTTACTAAGCAGCTCCAAATCTTAATTCCGAAACTGTGTAAAAAAAAGCAACTAGAACACATCTCAGCACAGGCATACGCTCAGCAAACAGGCTGAGAACACTCGCCCAACGAACAACGACCAACATTCAGGCTAGAACGAGCACATCTTCTTCTTCCTTCTTGCATCTTTGTATGGTTCATCTTTCTACCACTTATGAGGAAGAGAGTCTGATTCCAATCTATGCGACCCAATCGGCATCAGTTCGGGGGACAGACCTATTCTCCCAAGCCTTTCACCGTGGTTGGGACATTAATAAATATGCATAACTCTGTTACCCACCAAGATTGGGAAACTCCCGCCACAACATGACACTGTGTTTCACTCGACATCAGTTATTACAACATTGCTAAATATCTATTTCAATAATATGGGATACCTTTTGCAACATGGGTGCATCAATATTAAAAATATACATAAAATGAATCCGCAACCAACTCTTAAATTAGAAAATTCCCACCACAAACACTATGTTTCACGCAACATCAAACATTTCAACATCCCTAGATGTCAATTGCAATAAAACGGTATAGCTTTTGCAACATGAATTAGAGCAACTGATGGATAAGCAAAATATCAATGAATTGACAAGTAGTATTTCTGTATTATACATAGAGAAGATATTTGTAAGTTAACCTGATGGCATGTTACATACTACTAGGCCTCATTCTGGTTGTATCGAATCGACGGCACACATCGCCCGGTCGAACTCTGCCAAACTTGGGCCCAGCCCACCACCCACGGAAGATGGAACAATGGCCTTTTACGCATCACACGCAGAATTCTAAAACACCACGCTCCTCGCGGAAGAAAAAAAAAAGAAGAAAGAAAACGAAAGGAACTCCAAAGCACACGCGCAGACTCATGCCCTCTTCCTCCCGTCTTCTTCCACACTGGCGACCATGAATGAGACCCCACGAGACACCGGAACCGCCATGGCGTCTTACCTTGTCGCCTACAACTTGACGTGCCTGACGCCGAAGACCCAGGTGAGTCCATGAAACGAGGCCGACGCGCCCCCACGTTTCCAGTCTCCCACGCGTGGAAACCTGTCGGCTTCTCGATACCATGTTGAAGCATGGTCAACCCAACCTGTGTTTGGCGCCACAAGTTAATTAGACTTGACCCAATCATATATAGGAACAATGCGACAAGCCTCAAAAGAATTCTTTTCTTGCCTAGTTTTTGAAGCATGATGTTGTTATGCTGCCAGCCCATGTAACAAAGATGACTGCCATTTGACAAACAGACTGTTCCTAGCCATGCCCTTTGACTATGAATTAGTAAACCGAAATCCGAGGGTTGAATTCTATATTGCGCGTCCCTTCATCAATGATGCCAGCACCCTCCCCTTCCATGCACAAACCACATAGCATCCACCTTCCATCATCGGCATGTCTCGTCGGTTGCTGCTGCTGCTGCAAGTTCTATTTCTCCTGCCACTACTAGTCCAACTCCAATTCTCACTCGGGCTGGCCACGACAAACAGCACCACTGTGCGCCATAGCCGGCAGCTCCAGTGCCTCCCGGATCAGGCCATGGTGCTCCTCGAGGTGAAGCAGTTCTTCTCCTTGTCCAGCAACGATCCGTCCACGATGTTGCCATCGTGGCAAGCCGATAAGGACTGCTGCCGCCACTGGCAAGGTGTCACCTGTGACAGCGCCGGGAGGGTCACCGCTCTTAGCCTGTCTGGCCTTGAACTCGCCGGCAATGTCCCTATCAACATAGCAGAGCTGACCAACTTGGTGTCACTTGATCTCTCCTTCAACGATGAATTGAGGCTCCATGAACCGAGTTTCCAGACCATCGTTGCAAACCTCAGTAAACTGAATGAGCTCCATCTTGATAGGGTGAAAATCTCCAGCACTGCGGCAGAATGCTTCAGAGCTCTGGCCAAGTCCATTCCTCGGCTTGAGATTCTAACAATGCCTGGTTGCAACCTGTCTAATCCCACTGACAACTCCTTGTCAGGTCTAAGTTTGCTATCTGTAATTGATCTCAGTTACAATTCCATCACTTATCCCCCTGGTTTCTTTTCCCACTTCCACTTGCTAGAAGTCCTAAAGCTTGGCAGTAGCAATCTCGGGGCATTCCCACTCGAGATTCTTCAACTCAGAAATCTCAAAGTCCTGAATCTTTGGAGTGCAAACATCTCTGGATGTATACCCCGCTCCATTGGCAATCTCACATCCTTGACAGAACTAGACCTCAGCGATAATGCCCTCTCAGGGGGTCTGCCTTCGACAATCAGCAATCTGACATCACTAAGGATAATGAAGTGTGCCAACTGTAGTTTGTCTGGTGAAATAAAAGCCCTTGCAAATTTGACACAGCTGGAATCTGTGTACCTTTCGAATAACAATTTCACAGGCATGTTTCCTGTAATTTTGGTACGTCCTATTTTCCATTCATTTATTTATTGCTGATAAATGTGTTTTTGAAACCTTGTACAGGACCAATTCATCTTGGTGACAGAGTAAAACTCAATAATCTGGAGTCCTTGTATCTGAGCTTCAATTGTCTGTCTCAAACAATTCCTCTATCTTTGTTCACACATCCAGCACTGAAGAGGCTAGACCTCAGCGGGAATCTATTTTCAGGTGCTCTTGGAGAATTCTCAAATCCATCATTGACGCTAACTGAAGTTGTCTTAAGTGGCAACCACATACATGGTCCAGTTCCGAAATCATTTGCTCAGCTTGCAGCTCTCGAAAGCCTGAGTCTTGACTACAATTACTTCACGGGTACATTGGAGCTATTCTCCTATTTCAGGCTAAGGAACATATCATGGCTGTCAGCATCAAATAATAATTTACTCTCTGTTGCTTGGCATGCATCAAACGCAGAAAACAGTAGCAGTAGTACCAGTTATTTGTTAGGTACATATCCTTTAATAAATGGACTAGACCTCTCATGGAATCAAATTAGTGGGGAAATTCCTAGTTGGATATGGAGCAAGGTAGTTCGCACATTGAACCTGTCACACAACAAATTTACAGCTGTTGCACAGCCCCTCGCCAACACCACAGTTATGTCTATCGATCTAAGCTACAATATGCTTCATGGGACAGTACCTCTCATAGCTGTGGGTGTCAACCAGGATTACTCACACAACAGATTCTCCTCTATCCCTTCCATCGCTGTCTCTTATACACATCTACCTTACTGGAACATGGCCTGATAATGTTGATGGGGGGTGTTCTTTGCACTTGATCGATTTAAATAGAAATCAGATCACAGGGCGTCTGCCGAGGTCGCTGTCCAGCTGCCAAGAACTAATATTCCTGGATGTTGGTGAAAATATTATTACAGATTCTTTTCCATCTTGGATCGGAGAGCTACCACACCTTCGTGTCCTAGTCCTGAGATCAAACCAATTCTTTGGTTCATTGTCAAGTCTTGAAGAGAACTCGACCTTGGAGTATTTCCAGGATCTGCAAATCATTGATATTGCAAACAACAGGTTCAATGGTGCTTTGCCTACAAATTTGTTTCAGAGCTCGAAGCTCATGACCCATCCAGCAGTAAGTGGTGGTGGGATTTATGCTACAAGTCCAGAGAGTGAAGAGTGGTTCCGTCCATATCTGCTGGTGGTTACCATTGAAATGAAAGAGCTGTACATTGATGTGTCTGAAATCCAGACTGACTTTGTGTTGATTGACCTGTCTCGTAACAGATTCCATGGCCCCATCCCCATGACCATTGGAAAGCTGAGTGCACTGCATGTGCTCAACATGTCAGGCAATGCATTCACAGGTGAGATCCCACACGAGCTTGGCAATCTGGTTCACCTTGAATCACTCGACCTCTCATGGAATAGGCTGTCAGGAGTAATACCGGAGGAGTTGGCAATGTCTTCGACGTCTCTCGAGTGGATAAACCTGTCATACAACACTCTTAGTGGCAGGATACCTTCGGGTCCTCAATTCTCCACATTTCCTAGTAGCTCTTTCCAAGGGAATGAAGGACTTTATGGCTGCCCCCTTCCTATAGAATGCGCCCTGACAGGTTCACCTTCAAAGGATCCAGCACCATCGACTCCATCGGTGTCCAAATCTAAGGATGACTGGTTTGGCGACATCATGTTGCATTTGTTCATTGGATTGGGATTTGGTGTTGGCTTCTCAGCAGCAGTCATGGTGAGACTGGTGTATAGTGGCATATGGTGGAACTACAGCAGCTTCCCAACTCCATAGTTATAAACCAAGTCATTTAGCTTGTGTATGCAGCATATGTGGTGTATGAAAAGTTGACACTAGCAGGTTTATTTAGATAAAGGTTAACGCTAGCAGCTAGATACTTACCTTGGGTAATTATGAGGCAGCCCTGTTCGCCTGGCTTATCAGCAGCCAACCAGCAGTATTTTTCTCTCTGCACAAACCAGCACCAGCCACCAGCCAGCAGTATTTTTCTCTCAGCACGAACCAGCACCAGCCACCTGCCATACGCCAGCCGAACAGGGTTTATATTCATATTTGAGCTTTTTATTTTGTTGGAAACTTGGAATAAGCTTTCAGGGAAGCATCTTTGTTTCTTGGGCTACTGCACATGTTGCTCTTAAGGAGGCGACGGTGTCTGTTTGATATTGATACTCATTAGATTATTGAAATGTTTTAGAAACTCATTGGTTCATTTTTTCAGACAGCTCCAGAAAGTTTTCATTTCCTGAGAAAGGAACCCAAACCAATAGAACTCTAAAAAAAATGAGCCCAAATCAACTGGCATGGAATTTTCGCATCCTCACCCATCCTGCATTCCTGCTCTACACAATTACGGATGTTTTCTAGGCTTTCACTAGTAGTTTCTCGCGGTAGGAGGCATTATCTTTATTTGCTTCGCCTGCTTGCCATTTTAAACTCCTAACCGCAAAGATGAATTTCTCTTACCTAACGGGTTGCCAAATAATTCTAGGAATGAGCTTCCTAACTGCATTCTTCAGTATGGATTCACGTCTAGTTAGAGAAAGAGATGAAACCTTACATTTGCAGAATTCACGACGGCGGCATCGGGGGTGCGTCACGTTGACTCGCCGGCACATCTCGGTCTCCTCGCTGGCCTGCCGCACTGTCGCCGAAAAAGGCTTTTTTAAGCTGCGAAGTACGAGCTCTCGTTGCCCAAAGCCTCCTAGCGAATAGGGATCCAGAATCGAATCGGAAGGGGTGAGGGGGAGGCGACGGTGGTGGAAACCTGCCGCCGGCGCGCGTCGAGAGGCGGAGCCGCCGGAATCGCAGCTTCAGCGTCGGAGATGCTCCGGAAGCTCATCTGACGGCCCAGAAGACGTAGTTCCATCTGAACTCCACCAAGCTCCAGCCCAGCCCACACAGCCCAAATAACCTATCCAGCCCAACACGAGCGCTAACCGTCTCGGTCTCTCACGCACGCAAAGGCCCGAAACCTAAGCACGCCAAAAGCCACCCACGCCCACAGCGCAAAACCCCCAACCCAACCCCACCACGCATCGTGCCCGTCGCCGTCGCAATCCACGCCGGCGATACCTAGGTCACGCCTCCCCCTCCCTCTCTCCCCCGGCTCCGACGATGTCGGCGCCCTCCGACCCCGCCACGGCCGCCGGCCAGGCGCCCGCCCCCGCGGCCGCGTCCTCCAGCAGCGGCCTCACCTTCAAGCTCCACCCCCTCGTCATCGTGAACGTCTCGGACCACCACACCCGCGTCAAGGCCCAGGCCGCCTGCTCCGGGGACAGATCCCCCTCGTCCGGGGCGGCGGCGGGGCAGCCGCCGAGGGTGTTCGGGTGCGTGATCGGGGTGCAGCGCGGGCGGATGGTGGAGATCTTCAACAGCTTCGAACTCGTTCTCGACCCCGTCTCCGGCACCCTCGACCGCGCCTTCCTCGAGAAGAA
Source organism: Echinochloa crus-galli (assembly GCA_900205405.1). NCBI lineage: Eukaryota > Viridiplantae > Streptophyta > Magnoliopsida > Poales > Poaceae > Echinochloa > Echinochloa crus-galli. Next base: position 79,051 of record OAMR01000387.1, read on the forward strand.
GCAGGAGCTCTGTAAGCTCGTAACCAAATCTAGGGGTTTCTTAGGGTTTGGTAACGCTTGGAATTCTAGTGAACGCTAGGGTTTTGTGGATGGTTTGATGAGTGCTTGTTACGATTGTGGCTATGCAGATAAGAAGGTGTTCCCTGACTTCTACGTGCTGGGTTGGTACTCCACTGGGAGCGATGTGCAGGAAACTGACATGCAAATCCACAAAGCGGTGAGTTTATGCTACTTTTTTTTTGAAGTGCTTGATCTGAGAGGCTGCAACATTGTGCTTGGGCATTAGTGTTTGCTTATGTTGTGAAGCAAATGTGGGTTTTCGGATGTAATTTTCTGTCAGTATACTTGTTGCTGCTAATGGCGGGTAGAACCTGGAGGCCTATTTACATGTGCCTACTAATAAACTGGAGAAAAAACTGGCTTAATGCTTTTGGAATTTGGGAATTCTCTGTAGGATTTTAATTGATGCTGAAGCAGATGGTTGCTTATTAATGCCGATAACCGGTTTAATACTGTAACGCACTATGCTTCTAATAATGTTGCTTTTGACGAATTGACGTTTCACGGTTAAATTTAAAAGGTATACTGCTGCAAGATCAAGAACTAAAAATGTCGCATCACTGCATTTTTTAAAGCCTAACTACAAGGCAGAATTAATGATAAAAAAAATCAGAGAATAGTTTACCAGTAGCTTGGATATTTGAGAATTTCCTTAATTATACTAATTTTCCCACTTGGGCCTGTTTGGCAAAATTCCAGCTCCGAGATTCATGCATGGTATAGAGTTAGGGTGGTCTAAAGTTTTTTGTTTAATAGAAAAATAAGAGCAATTACTTAGACAAACACTTAGTGTGCCCACGGTTCCAAGAATTTCTGTAGCTAGGCATGACCAGCTCCAAAAATTATTGGAGCTGGAGCTGTGCCAAACATGCCCTTGTATTCAAAATTATGTATGGTTTATTTCATGGCCAGCAAAAATATATATAACTTACCGCTGTAGGATCTGACAGTGAGTTTGTATCGCTGAATGAAACAGTTGATATTTGAAATTGACTTGAGTAGTTGAGGGATTGCTTTTCAGCACAGATATTCGTCTGATCTGTGATGTATATATTCATTTGCCTCTGCATAATCTTCTTTTATTTGTATTATCCAGTTGATGGACGTTAATGAAAGCCCTGTTTATCTCCTATTAAACCCTGCAATCAACCTCTCCCAGAAGGATCTCCCTGTGACTATCTATGAGAGTGGTAAGCTAATATAATCTCAAGTTTGGAATCATTGAATGGATTGCAACTTGCTTCTTCTGATTTTTGGACCCTAGCTCTGTTTAATCAAGGATTTTATATGCGTTGCATTGACTATTGGCGCTTAATTTTGTTTGCAAATCAGTTATGCATAGAATCTGCGCATCTTAGATCAACAACCAAGTCACTCTGACATACTACTTACCATATTGCTCTTTAACAAGGTATACAGTAACAAAGGATATTCAAGAAGTGAACTGAAGATGTAAATATAAATTAAATCACTCTGCCTTGTCATTATGGCACATTGCCTTTTCTTTCTTTGTTTTTTTTGTAAATGTTCATTTATTTGTTTTCTATCCAGTGACCCTAAAGTTCCTTCCCCATGTGCCAATATTTAGCTGCATTAGTCATTGTAGGTACTATCATAATACTAGTATAACACGGATAGCCCTTGATTTCTTCTCACTACTCCGTAGATACTTAAATCACACAGAAAATTTTCAATGTACTTAAGTCCTTGTCTCGCTCCCGTTTTTGCCTATTTGACTGCTAATTCCTTGTTCGTTTTCTGTAATTTGAAGAGTTGCATGTTATCGATGGAAGTCCTCAGCTCATCTTTGTCAGATCAAATTATACCATTGAGGTAAGTGTTCTTCCCTTGTGTTTGTCTAGCTACAAATGTTCCTTTTTAACTCCATATGCTTGACCAAAGACTGTAGAGGCGGAGAGGATCTCTGTAGACCATGTTGCCCATCTCAAACCATCTGATGGTGGCTCGGCAGCAACTCAGTGTAAGGATTTGTCTTTCAAGTGCATCTCTTAAGACAAGCTAGGGGGATGTCCTCCTGCCCTTGGTCAAGTTTTGTTTTAACCTTTTGAGTGTACCTAAGTATGTTTCTGGTGGATGCTTTGTGCAGTGGCTGCTCATCTTACTGGAATACACAGTGCCATCAAGATGCTCAATAGCAGGGTTCGTGTTATCCATCAGTATCTTGTTGCCATGCAAAAAGGTCTGTGAATATATGAAGCACTATGGCGCTTTATCTTTCACCACAACAATGTTTTAGTGTTTCTCATGTTTACCTTCCATTGTTGACCATTACCTTTATAACTTGAATTGCCCAAACTTGTTAATGGCCCCGTTGAACTGTTGGCATGAATAATTCAACTGCAAAACCTTTTTCTTCGGCTGCAGGTGATATTCCAGTGGATAATTCGCTGCTTAGGCAAGTGTCAAGCCTCGTAAGAAGGCTACCAGCTATGGAGTCACAGAAATTCCAAGATGATTTCTTAATGGTATGATAAGTTTATTGGTACTCATCTTACACAAAAGTGCATTCTCTTTCTATATTGGAAAGAGATTTACTCAATGAAATCATTGTTTGAAATAGCAAATCCAGCTACAGTTGCCAGTAAAAAACAATTATCTTTAATTTTTTGTGTTGCATATTTAACCCTGTGTGTGTAATTATGATGAGGCCATTCATTCTTTCCAGGAATACAACGACACTCTCCTCATGACTTACCTTGCAATGTTCACAAACTGCTCAAGGTATGCAGTTACCTGTTGAGAAGTTTTAGTTCCTTTGTTAATACCTTGATTATTCTATGCCCTAGGTCATTCTTCACTTGAAATTTTGCTCGTGTTTATTTCAAAATTTTTACTTGGCAGTACAATGAACGAGTTGGTTGAGAAGATCAACACAAGCTACGAGAGACCTGCAACCAGGAGAGGAGGCCGCGGTGCTTTCATGTAGCTCACCTGCTGTGATCCTGCTGCTGCTCTCATATGTGAAGATTTTTGGATATAGCTTCTTGTATCCCGAGGCAATTTTTTGCATGCAATCTATTATGCGCTATCGGCTATACGGCAGCTCTTGAGTTACATCAAACTTTCTAGGCGAAAATGATGATTTGCTCGATTCTGTGCCAAATACCACTTGTGCTTAAGTTGATCTGTAAAGTTAATCCTCTCCTAGTCATTCTATTTGACTCACCGTGCCAGGTGGATATTGATGCTGGTTTCCGATTTCACCATGCTTAGCAAAACTAGACATCATTTCTTGCCGTGTTAATGTGTCAACGCAGTTTGATGTATTATGATTGATGAGCATGGCAGAATGCAGCTTGACATGATCCTATTTTATGACATTTTGAGATGTTGAGATAACATCTGACTGTTCTAAAGCCTATTCCCTCCATATTATCCTGTCTCTTATACACATCTTTGATTTCTTCTCACTACTCCGTAGATACTTAAATCACACAGAAAATTTTCAATGTACTTAAGTCCTTGTCTCGCTCCCGTTTTTGCCTATTTGACTGCTAATTCCTTGTTTGTTTTCTGTAATTTGAAGAGTTGCATGTCATCGATGGAAGTCCTCAGCTCATCTTTGTCAGATCAAATTATACCATTGAGGTAAGTGTTCTTCCCTTGTGTTTGTCTAGCTACAAATGTTCCTTTTTAACTCCATATGCTTGACCAAAGACTGTAGAGGCGGAGAGGATATCTGTAGACCATGTTGCCCATCTCAAACCATCTGATGGTGGCTCAGCAGCAACTCAGTGTAAGGATTTGTCTTTCAAGTGCATCTCTTAAGACAAGCTAGGGGGATGTCCTCCTTCCCTTGGTCAGGTTTTGTTTGAACCTTTTGAGTTGTACCTAAGTATGTTTCTGGTGGATGCTTTGTGCAGTGGCTGCTCATCTTACTGGAATACACAGTGCCATCAAGATGCTCAATAGCAGGGTTCGTGTTATCCATCAGTATCTTGTTGCCATGCAAAAAGGTCTGAATATATGAAGCACTATGGCGCTTTATCTTTCACCACAACAATGTTTTAGTGTTTCTCATGTTTACCTTCCATTGTTGACCATTACCTTTATAACTTGAATTGCCCAAACTTGTTAATGGCCCCGTTGAACTGTTGGCATGAATAATTCAACTGCAAAGCCTTTTTCTTCGGCTGCAGGTGATATTCCAGTGGATAATTCGCTGCTTAGGCAAGTGTCAAGCCTCGTAAGAAGGCTACCAGCTATGGAGTCACAGAAATTCCAAGATGATTTCTTAATGGTATGATAAGTTTATTGGTACTCATCTTACACAAGAGTGCATTCTCTTTCTATATTGGAAAGAGATTTACTCAATGAAATTATTGTTTGAAATAGCAAATCCAGCTACAGTTGCCAGTAAAAAACAATTATCTTTAATTTTTTGTGTTGCATATTTAACCCTGTGTGTGTAATTATGATGAGGCCATTCATTCTTTCCAGGAATACAACGACACTCTCCTCATGACTTACCTTGCAATGTTCACAAACTGCTCAAGGTATGCAGTTACCTGTTGAGAAGTTTTAGTTCCTTTGTTAATACCTTGATTATTCTATGCCCTAGGTCATTCTTCACTTGAAATTTTGCTCGTGTTTATTTCAAAATTTTTACTTGGCAGTACAATGAACGAGTTGGTTGAGAAGATCAACACAAGCTACGAGAGACCTGCAACTAGGAGAGGAGGCCGTGGTGCTTTTATGTAGGCTGTTGCTCTCATATGTGGAGATTTTTGGATATAGCTTCTTGTATCCCGAGGCAATTTTTTGCATGCAATCTATTATGCGCTATCGGCTATATGGCAGCTCTTGAGTTACATCAAACTTTCTAGGCGAAAATGATGATTTGCTCGATTCTGTGCCAAATACCACTTTGCTTAAGTTGATCTGTAAAGTTGTCCTCTCCTAGTCATTCTATTTGACTCACCGTGCCAAGTGGATATTGATGCTGGTTTCCGATTTCACCACGCTTAGCAAAACTTGACATCATTTCTTGCCGTGTTAATGTGTCAACGCAGTTTGATGTATTATGATTGATGACCATGCAGCTTGACATGATCCTATTTTATGACATTTTGAGCTGTTGAGATAACATCTGACTGTTCTAAAGCCTAGAGGGCTAGATGTTGTCAGATAGCCGCTAGCGACAGCAAAGCTTGACGTGAACCTATTTTATGGCATTTTGACTTCTTGAGGTTACATCTAAATGTTCTAAAGCCAAAGAGGGCTAGCTGTAGTTAGATTACTTAGATAGCCGCTAGCGCCAGCAACTTAAAATATTGTTGACATGTTTCGAGTTTTTGAGGTTACATCTGAATGTTATAAGCAAGCCAAAGAGGGCTAGCTTTAGTCAGATAGCCGCTAGCGACAGCAACTTGAAATATCATTGACAAGTAAAAAAAACACACATAAACCAGAATTGTCCAATAAAATTTAGATAAGTATACAACGCTGCTATTCATTGCAGGCAGCAAACTACTAGTCTAGTTTTGTCAAAGAATGAACAGAACATTACACCATCATCTCGAATGGCAATCACATATCTACTTAAGAACATCACAACAACATCTACTCGAACTGCAATCACAACGTCTACTGAGAAAAACGAATATCAGGATGGCACTTGTTCCTGCAGCCCATGTCACACGCATTGCCACAGATTGTCAATCCTGGCTTTTGCTCCAGAAGCTCTGAAACCGTTGGACTGCAGCCACGACGTTGAACCACATTCTTCCCGACGCCAAGCCACCGCAGGCCTCGAAACAATGGTGGCTCAAAGAGTCTCAGGAAATTACGAGAAAGCTTACTGCAATAGGCGAGATCAAGCATTCTCAGGGCACATTTACCGGAGTCGCGGCTCATAGAACCTAGCACCTCGAGAGATGAATCGGTTATGAGGAGGCAGTTCCGCAGACACAGGCTGCTTATCTGTTCACAGTTCTTGGCGATAACTGTCACAGCTCGACATGATATTCTTGGTACATTCCCAATGTCAAGTGAGACTAAAGTTTTGTTGATGGTACCAGTCCCACACAACATTGAAGCTATTCCATTACTGCCGATTCTTCTGCACCCTCTCAAGCACAAAGAAGATATCAGGCACCTTCCATTCCCTAGTGCTGATAAACCAGCATCAGTGATGTCAGCTCCAGCAAGATCCAGGAGAGTTAGATTGGGAAGTTGTGAGATGGAAACCAAGCCAGAGTCTGCAATGCTCTTGCAACCCGAGAGATCAAGAACCTTTAAGTTAGTGCAGGGTGCGAGAGAGATGGCCGTATCACTAGTTAGGAGAGCACAATTAAGCAACCTCACTTCTGTGATATTTGGAGCTGCCTTATCAAGATCAAGGCATGCCAAGTCTGACAAGCACAAGCCGTTACTAACCTCAAATTTCTTTAGGTCCTTGCCAGAGTGGAGAAGGGCAGCATACCCTGCATCGCTTACTTTAGAAAACCCACTCAACCTAATGGTTCTGAGTTGCTTGCATCCTTCAGCAAGCATCAGTATCCCAAAGTCATTTACCCGTCTGAAGTCACAGTAACGACGTGTCAGAGATAAATGTCTCAAGTTGTGGCACACGCCAAGTGCTTGAAGCCCAATATTGGTCAAATCTTCAGGCAAATTTGGTTGGGTAACAGGTTCATCTTCCAGGCAGAGCTCAACCAAGTTACAGACATTACCGGTGATCAACATAACAAGTTCATCCGTTATTGTGTCAAGAACTAAAGAGAGTGATTCCAAACTGTCAGTGATTTGTTTTTGCAGAGATGTGGTTCTAGGGAAGACCATCTTTGCCCGAGAATGAGACACAGGTTGTAGCAACAGTTCCTTGACAGTACTGGGAATCAAAGGCAATCCGGTCTCATAATCAGCAGTGCATGGATCCAGCAGAGGGAACTTCAGCCAAAGAGTCTGTATTAAAGATTGAAAAAGACTTCTTAGACCCAGGAGCCAAATTAAATGAACTTCTTCCAAAAGCTCCATATCATTATTCAAAGTCTGCGGTTAATCTTATTCAATTTATTCTGTGTATTTAGTCACCAAAAGATACTGAAACCAAACAAATTTTCAAATACTGCAATATTGCTACAAAACGACCATGTTTTTATGTGAGGAAGATTATCATATTCATACGAGAAATATTTCTCACCTCCAAGTAAATGCATCCCGCATAGATAGGTGCTAGGCAAGTAATTAATCCAGAACGAGAATATATAACGTCTGGAGTAACTGCCACCTCCAGCTTCAATGATCTGAATTTAAATACAGGTTAAACCATTAAAGCATACTCAACTTTTCATCATGTCTCAACAACATGTATTAGCATAACAGTCAATCACTGTGACTTGAAAACAATGGCCCAAAACTAGATTGTAACTTCAATGATTCCATTTCACTGCAACAACCAACGAGAATAAACTGGGCAGGGCATTGCTCCTGATGCAATCTTTCTCAAGAAATACATTCGCTTGCATACAAGGGCATACACAAGAATCATACCTTAAATTGCGGCATCTCTCACCAATAGCCAAAAAGAAGCTCATCGTGAAGGAGCACTTCAACAGCGAGAGCTCGCGGAGGCTACACTTCGCGATGACAGAGGCAGCGGAGTCATCGAGGAGGCTGCAATTGACGGTGAGGCTGCGGATCGCGCTGTTCCCCGCGAGAATCGTGCTCAGGATCGCGTTCGACGGAGCAAACGCCTGCGAGAGCGAGCGAGCAAACCCCAGCGTTTAGGGGGAACCGTTTGAGAGGGTACGGCGGGCAGGGGAGGGGAGTCTCACGGAGAGGTCGATGGTTGTGATTGCCGAGATGGCGGCGTAGGAGGCGCCGTGGAGCGCTCGGCAGGACGCGGCGGCGGAGCAGGCGTCGTCCACCTCGAGCCGGCCGAGCACCTCCACCAAGAGTGCCTCGGGGAGCCTTTCGACCAGACCTCCACCTCCAGAGCTCCCGGAGGTCTCGCCGCGGCTGCCGCCTCCATCGCCGCCACCGCCGCCGGCGGCGGCTCGAGGTTTTTTCTCCATGGCGTGCTCCTCCCCGTTTGCTTTCGGGCCTGGAGTGTGGACTTTGGATTGGAGAATTGCGGGGACAGGTATTCCCAGACACGTGGGCCATATGGTTGGGATTTGGGAGAGGGAATGGTGGATGGCCAAACCGAGAATCAGGAAGGGGTGTGCTCATTCCATGGTTCAGGAGGAATAGCCGATTTGGCAATGGAACTGGAAACAGCCAATTTGGGGTTACCTTTCTTTTTTTTTGGATAATTTTTTGTTATCTAATTTGGCAATGGAGTGGTATATTTGTATCAAATTTAATTTTATAAGAATAAAATTCTATTTATAAATATTATATAAAAAATTTCCAGTTACATTTTTGCTTTGAAGACCGGTCAAAGTCCAAAAACATCACTTATGTAGGACCGAAGTTAGTATATATAAGGTGTGAGTATATATAAGGTGTATTTCATCAGTAATAGTATTTGTAGTTTTGTACCACTCCATTTAAAATTATAAATCTTTTTTACGTTTTCTGTATCTAGACTTAGTATATACTCCATCTTTCTTTGTAATTCAAAAATTAAATAGAAGGATTGATTAGATGCAATATTACAAAACTGCATGCCAATGGAGCAATGCTTCTGTTATCCAAATGTTTCTTGGCATTGGATTATTGCCGCATTTTACTTTTCATAATAATATATAGCAGATTATACAATGCCAATGTAATGAAGTATAAACAAGGAAATGACCACAAGTCAATAGAAATTTTAGATGATGTAATTTTTATTTCACAACAAACACAAACAAGAAAGAGCCTAAAGAGTGATCCTGGAATTTACAGGTGCAGCGAGATGATAACACTGATATACAACTACACTGATTCACAACTGTCACACTACCAGAGCTAGCAGTATACAGCTTCACTACAAGATTGCTGCATATAGAAATCTGCAGCGGGTTGCTTGATTTGCCATGATCCCATTCCTTAAGGCTCTTTCCATCACGGCTTCCAAGCAACAAAATAGGTGGTGCTTTCCGAATGTCTGCCTGCAGCAAATGGGTAAGGATAACTCAATCTACAAGAGTAAAGCTGTTACACTGCAAATCAATGTGTGCTATTGTACTTTAAAAGGGCTGTTGAAGATCAATTGCGGATGAAGAGTAAGCAAGATGAAACCATGCTCTCTCTTTGTTTTGTCAGAAGCGTGCTTTCAGTGAACTAGTAATTCTCATGCAGAATGGCTATGCTGAAATAAAGCTAAAGAAAATATCACACGAATAACTAGCACCATTTCACTGCCTAAGTATATAGATGAGTAAGTGCTGACAGGTGGATGAAAATAAATATGACAAATTTGTTTCAGTTGTGTATTCCATGTTGACTAAATTACTAATAAGCACCTTTCTCCTATCTTAGGACATCCAGTCATTCTGAATTCTGATGTTGATGTTGCTGAAACATGTACAACCCCATTCCACAATCTCCATTGTTTCTTTATTCTTTTCCTTGCTCTTATCTCCATTTAGTCAAGCATGTCAAAGACTGTCAGCTGACTGCCTGACTGCAAGCTGCAAAGAAAGAAGAATGCACAGCAACATTGGACTAGGGTCTTAAATGGGCATATTTATCATCTTGTTGCAATGGAATTTCCAGGATCCATGTATCTAAAAAATTGTTTCAAGAATAGTGAAAAATCATTTGGGATTTTAAGACAAGCACAACTGTACTGTTCTAAGCCCAGGGTTCCATATAAATAACATATGTTTATTTCATTTTTTTTACTTTCAGTTATTCACTGGCATTTCACATATGAGCAGAATGCAGGATTCTGTCCTGAGATTACTCATGTGAAACCTTCTAAAAAATCTATAAAAAAATATAATGTAACAGATGCTAAAACTTAAAGCTACATGGTTAAGGGGGCAAAGGACTGTCTCCATATTGGCAAAAATATGATGAAATGTGCATCATGGATTTCAAATTGATAACTACTGAACGATAAGAAACAAGTTGTATTCTGACCTACCAAAATAATCTGAAAAGTAATGTACAGTTGCACATGCCATGTCTATCATTTCAGTCATGTAAAGAATCACAAACATTCCAATCATATCGCATACTATAGGTGCAAAAACTACACAGATCTAAGAAATATGGGCACATTTAATTTTTGCCTGCAGGTGCCCCGCCAAACCTAGGCTCGCCAAATATCTGGCAGAGCTTTTTGCCATCTGCAGTGTCGCACATCCTTTGGCAGGAAATCAACTAGCATGTGCAGTGCTGGAGTGGGCTCGCCAAATGCTGGCTTCAATCCAAATGTCTGCCAACGGAATGGGTCAATATCAACTTATGGTAGGGCAAGCAAGGGCTTCAATCCAAATATGCACTACAATTAGTTACCCTGGTTACATTAGTTTGTTTTACATTAGTTAGCAATGCACAATAATAAGTTATTAATAACTATTCTGAACTGATGCGTGGAAGAGGTGGATGCATCAAGTAGCATGCCATGTTAGTTACTTTTGAGTCACTCGGTGACGAGAAGTAATTCTGGTAATTGAAAACTGGTATGATCAGTCACAAATTTGAACAGTGTTGTCAAGAAACTTGATACTTTTAATAGGAAACATGCAAGACGAATTTGAAACCTTATGTAATTATCATAGAAAAACTTTCAGGCATAGTAAAAATGTATCTTGTTATAAATGTAAACTTCGATCTTGGTGAGATGGCAAAATAAAAAAAAAAGATAACAAGATCAGGCTTTCCCAAACATAATTTGGTACACTGCACAGAATACTTCATTATTTCATCGACACTCAGCAGAGCTGCGTTTTGAAACGTTCTTATGTAGTTATGTTCAATTATTTTGAACATAACCTTTTATGACATTTCAAAACATTAGCCAATGGAAAGTATAGTACAGAATCTTCAGCTCTTAAAGTCTTTGCCATCCATGATATTTCTGCTAGAGGTATTCTCTATAACTTATAATAACATCTTTTAAGCATTACAATTGCTACCTGAGGAGTCTGAAAGGATGGTTCATTATTCAAAACCCCTTGATCTAACTCATTTCAATTTGACTGTGAAAACAAAGAGATAAAAGAATGTCAACAACAGCCTTACAGTTACATGTGGTGGATTTACAGCAAAATTTCCTATTCAGCCATCAACTTATCTTCCAGTCTTCCCATGAGATAATATGTCTTTGAAGACCTTCATTTCATCATCTGAATACGAAGGTTTTCTCCCAGTAACCAACTTCATTATCTCAATCGCATTTCTATCCTTTGAGATTGCCATGAGGCCTTTCAACAGTTGGTTAATAGATTTGACACTGGGAAACCAGTTCTTCTCCATGCTATCCTTGCACAATCTGGATGCCAAATCAAAGTCCCCTTTCTCACAGAGGTAATGGACCATTGTCTGGTAAACCTTTTGGTTTGGCGTGCATCCTCTCCCATGCATCGCGCCAAACACTTTCTTGGCCATCTCATGCTCACCCATCATGAAGAAACCTTTGATAATTAGATTGTATGTGATCTCATCTGGCTTGATCCCTGCTGCATACATTTTCCGCACCAAATCATATGCCTGCCACCCCCTTCCCCTGTTAATCAGGAACTGGATCTTCACATTGTAGCTAGCCAGCGTCGGGTTGCAACCTCTCAGCCTCATGAGGTTCCACAAACCATCCCCAACCTCACGATGGCCACACTTATAGAACGCAGCCATGAGCGTTGTGTACGTGATGACATCGGGTCGCACACCTTCCCCCATGTCCAGCATAACGCGGTAAGCCGCACGCAACTCCCCCATGTCGCACAACATCTTCACCACTGTGTTATACGAGATGTCATCGAGCTCGACGCTATACTTCTCCGATCCCTCCTCAAACAGCCGCAGGGCCTCATCAAACAGTCGTGCTCGAACCAGAACCTTCATGGTGGCATTGAGAGATTTGGCTGTGCGCGGGCATCCGTACATCCCCATCTCCTGGAACGTCCGCAGAGCATGGTCTGGCATCCCGGCCTTCCCGTAAAGGCCGATGATCCTGACCACGAACCCTTCGCGCCTCCCCTGCGGCAGCGCCTTGTGCTGCTCGAGGATCTCCTCCACGAGATCATTCCGTCGAGCACCTGCCAGGCGCGCCACCGTGTCCTCGAACGCGAAGCGGTTCTCCACCAGCAGGCGGTTGTGTGCATTGGCCCTGAACAGCTCGTACAGCCGCTCCGGGTCCCGCTCGTGCTTGATCCTGAGCAGCACCGGCTCCTCCTCCTCCTCCTTGGCAGCGACAGCGGCCGCGGGGGAGGGGAAGCGCTGGCGGTGGCGGCGGCTGCCCTTGGAGGCGGAGACCGCAGCGCGGCAGGCGGCGATGGTGGGGAAGTCGGCGGAATGCGGGGAGTGCGCGTGCGCGGAGGAGAATGGGTGGCGGCCAGAGGGCGGCCGGGAGAGCCCCGCGGCGATGACGGTGAGCGCGACGGCGTCAAATATGAACCGCACGATCTCCATCGTCTTCTTTGGGGTGATGCCGCCATGCGCCGGCGAGCGGGCGGAGCGGGAGCCGGCGAAGGGGCGGGAGGTGAGCGGGGGCAGCTCGGAGGCATCGGTCGCGGGTGATGGGCGAGGCCGGCGGCGGCGGGATTAGGATTAGGGCTTCAGGGTTGCCACGGGGGGGCTCCAATGGCTGCCGGCCATAGAAAAGAAGAGGGGCGGAGGAAAGGTCCGGTGGCGGCGGCTCGTCCGGCGGCGGAGGTGACCACGTCGCCGGCCAGGCGGGGCCGGACAGGCGGTGGGCGGTGACTGGCGACGCGGGGGGCGGCGAGGCCATCGGGTTAGAAAGGACGGGGTCGACGCAGCACCCACTGGCCGGGGCAGAGGACGAAGGGGCGGATACGGAGGACGAGGGGGCGCGAGGAGGAAGAAGGAGACGGTGGGCCTAACCGGAAGCCAGCAAGCTTAACTGGCTTCCGTGCGCCATATAGGCGCCCACTCATTGGCAAGGGGTCTTTCTGGCATAATTTTCTCACTATTTCATGACCTTCGTCACTGTGGAGAAGAATTCTAGCAAATGGTGGGGTTACATCTATATCTATCTATCTTATATACTATAAAGATGTAAAATTTTCGCCAGCTCACGGACCCACTAGTCATTGAAACATTATCCCTCCTACGGTCCCACCTATTAGGCTCTTTTTTTCACACGCTTGATGAAACAGTACGAACCCATAACTACTCATCATCAAAATATACAAGAACCAAAAGTGATGCGCCCTACGAAGTGTGAACCCAGGACTCTTAATTAGGGGTGGGCATTCGGGTTACTGAGAAATTCGGGTCAGTTTTTTGGGTTTTGAAAAATTCGGGTTTTGAAAATTGAAACCCAAAATTTGTCCACAAAAATTTGGGTCGGGTTTTTCGGGTTTTGAAAATTTTGGATTTTGAAAATTGAAACCCAAAATTTATCCATAAAAATTCGTGTTGGATTTTTTTTGGATTTTTTATAAATTCAGGTTCGGGTTAGGGTTCGGGTAACCCGATCTACCTTATTACATCATAGCGAAACATAATTTTAGTAATATTTAAGAGACCTAACATCATTTAAGTCTAAAAATGATTCAATGATGTATCTATTACCCATCAAAAAAAAGATCATACTAACATAGAGCTATAGTGTTTTGACGTAAGAGAAAAGGAAATAAAAAAATAAGACCATTTGAATTGTCTTATGAGTTACAATATATATAATTTCTAACATATTTCGGGTAGATCGAGTTATTCGGGTACCGTGAACTCAAACCCGAATTACCCTAATTTAATTCGGGTTACGAGATTTAAAATCCGATCTAACTTCGGATTTTCTAAATTTCAGGTTTTCGGGTTCGGGCTCGGGTCTTTCGGGTTCGAGCTTCAGGTCTCACTTTTTCTGCCCACCCCTACTCCTCATCGTCAAAACAGTAGAGTCGTAATCGCCGGCATAATGAAGGTAGCATGCACGTGTCACACGGGCATATTTGTTAGTCTATATATATACTATAAAGATCCAACTTTCGCTTCGTCAATCAAACCATCATAATTTTATGAAAATCCTATAATGTTTATAAAAATCAACCCACGGTTCTTTAATACATTGTAATTTTACGAAAACCCTCTAGTATAATCATCGAGTTCGTAACCAGTATGATATGTATATTTTCTATCAGCACGTACGTTCTTGCTAATGAATTAAAATTACATTAAGAAACTGTGATTAATTAAACCGAGAAGGACAAGCTGTAAGGTGTTGGTCTCTTGTTGCTACTGTGTTGTGTGAGCCCCGCATGTCATCGATACAATAACGAATGATGACAAATAAGGCAAAGCCAAGATTTGCAATCACAAATAAGGAATTGCGCGAATGTAAAATTAATTGAGAATTTCTCTCTTGCTTCCGAACCAATCTCTCTCGTGAAAACCATATCCACATCTACATCCTCCATCTCAGCTCTCTGCATGATGGCTACCTGTTTTCCTCCATATTATCCATGCAATTAGTCTAATCCCATTTTTGCGGGCCAGATAAGCAAGGATCCGATGCCACGTACGTAACAAAGCTAAAAGAGAAGAAGAAACACATAAAACAAAAGCGCAATCCTACGTGTAGTACATCATTACACGTATGGAGATTAGGAGATAACTCTTCTATAATGGTATAATGAGAAGGCAGAACAAGTGAACAGCTACCATATTCCTTGAAAATAATCAGCGGATAAACTGAGGATGCTGTATTGCTGTTTATGGAAATATCACAGTGCAAACTGTTGTAGAACTGAAAACTGCCTTTACGACTGAATCGCAGCGTTGAAACGTGTAGCAACATTAAATTATGTTTTTTTTTATTTTTTGTTTTTTATATTTAAACTATAAGATTCCAGGAGCCTTTTCTTTCTCCCGTTATCTTCACCAAGTGGAGAACTTTAGTTGGACCGACCAGGCAGGTTATCTAGCCCAGTAAGAAACATAGTTTAAGCAGATAATCATATTGATCTTTGATATGCCAAGAAGGTAAAATGATCTTGATTCATTGTATCTGCTCAAATTCGTAGCTCAGTTACCAAATTTGCTTTATAACGGTTCCTCTTCCATGATCAGTCACTGAAGTTTGTACGAATTGTATAAGAAGAGTAAAGACACAAACATATTCCAGTCAGACGTCAGCTCTCATGGTCGATCGGCTCCATTCCACAGATCACAAAGATCGGCTCCATTCCACAGGATCACACGATCTCAGCAATCTTGTTGCATAGCTCATGAATATGCTACCTGTCGGTTCTGTGCAGCGTTCACTGACCGCAGGTGCTCAAGCAGACAGCTCACAGTTCTATGCAGGCACTCAAGAGTCCGGGTTCAGTAATCCAGCTGCTGCCTCTGTTCATTAATCATTAGTTCACGGCAACAGTGCACAAACCTTTTTTTTCTCGAACAACAGTGCACAAACCTCCCAGTTCTACCGAGACATTTGACAGAGTTCCGTTCGCTGGTTCAGAGTTCAGATGCTCCTGTTCATCATCGCCGCTGTGCTTGTGTACGTGGGGTCTGGCGATCCACCTGAATGCATCCATTCCATGCCGCATGGATCATGGACGCCAGGTTCGTTGCACTTGCATGGTGCCAAAACTGGTGGTCAGTCCAAGGAGATGGCTTTGCCATGGGATGAGACCACCGAGCTTGGGAAGAGAAGATGAACCTTGCCACTCCTGCTGGCCCCGTACAGTGCAAGATCTTTGTTCAGTGTTTCGGTACGGCACCACTTGCTGCTAGAGCCCAAGGAGTGGGGCTGTCAGCTCAGCTCAAGCTGCAACCTGCAGGGCTCGGGGCATCTCTGGCCTCTTTACTGGAGTACTTTGAAACAGGAAAATAATACTAGTAAACATCTTGGGCATGTACAACTTGGCATGACATGTTCTTTGTTTTAACTCTATTTAATCTACTGAAATACTCCATCCGTGTCACGATATAAGCATTTGAAGCATTTAAATAAAAAAATAGCAGAACTGCTAAAAGACATCAATACCTCTCATTTTACACTGTTCACCAACTCTCCATCCAACCCACCAACCCATTTAGTTTTGTCTTGTCCCTAAAAATACTTATATTTTACGTAAAATTTGAACCTACGAATGCTTACGTATTGGGACGGAGGGAGCAGGTTTGGTGACAGTGGATGTTGAATTTGTGCTGTTTAAACAATTCATATTCTAGTGGAAAGTATAGTAGTACTAATCTAGAAAAAAATGTTTTTTTGCTGTAAAAAAGGAGCACCATTTGATGAAATAGTGCAGATAATGACGCATGTAAAGATGGTTAAAGTTAAACCGCCAGGCGGTTAAAGAGCAACCGCTTCCATAAAAGATGGGGAAAAGTGAGCGGGGAAGGCGACAGCTCTGCCACTCGGTGCTCAAAATTATTAGGAGCCTATCGCCTGCAACTGCAGCGAATCGCCTCCAGCTTCTCTGCCGCCGTTCACTTCGCCTCCCTCCTCTCGGCCAACCGCCCTTCTCTCCCTCCCTCGAACTAAAAAGAAGCCGTAGAAAGACAGATTTTTGTCCATAATCAGATGGTCGATTGTTCTTATCCCCACGGGCGCAGGATTTGACCAACTTGTCGTCTCCGCCGCAGCCCATTCGCACATCCTTCAGGCGCCCATAGAAAGGCGGTTCTCCTTTCTGAAGGAGGAGGCGTATCGTTGCTGCCGACCGCTCCGGCCTTCAGGTGCCTATCTGAATGCCTTACTGCGTTTAATTTCGCTATATGTTTTGATGAGTTTTCTAGCCAAAGGCAACTCCTTTCTCGTCAAAGCTGAGGCTCTGTGGGTTCTTTGTTTACTTGAATTGTGTATGAAGTTTGAGGCTTGGCTCATAGTTTGAGCAGGGAATCACCTGTACACTGTAGTTTGTATCAGAATACTGTGCCTGCGGGTCATTTTGCCGGAATTCAAGGCATGACCTGTGATTTTTACAGTGGTTATTTGGCTGCTTGAGTCTATCCATATCATCATATTGTACTTGCGATGTTGTGCTTGGATTCAGTTCAAATGTTTGTGACAAGTTCAGCTAGTCTAGCAGTAATTTGCTTGGACATAGGATCATGAATTCGTTGTGTAGGCATAAAAGAACATCTACAAGGGCTCTTCAGTGTGTTTGTATGTATTTTGTAATTTGGTGAGTATGAATTCCATACCTTCTTAAATAATCTCCTGGGTTAAGCAGTGAAAATTGTTCTATTTTCAATGTGTCTACACTTTTGTTGTAGAATATCTTTGTGCAAAGGTTGCCCCATTTCCTCATATCTGTACCTATCCATATCCTGAATTCCTGAGCTCATGTGTTTATATGTCAAACGGATGCTTGGATCTTCAGTTAAATCTGTTCTTTATTTCCAGCTATGCTGTCATGTGCCATATCTGGCAATATGCTTTTCCAGCTGATAAGAAATAGTCCACCTGTTTGATTTCATTAACAGGACTGCTCAGTGTTTCAACTAAAATAATGGGTTTGGTTTAAATGTTTCAGTCTGAGTTAGAATCACCACCGGCATGGCCGGGACCGACAACCGCAGAGCATTGATGGAGGATTGGATGCTTCCTTCACCCAACCCAAGAACACTGATGTCAAGCTTCTTGAACGAAGAATTCAGCTCTGGCCCATTCTCCAGCATCTTCTGTGACAGTGGCAGCAACAAACCACAAGATGGAATTGAGAGGAGCAAAATTTTCGTTGATTCGAGCCTTGAAGAAACTGTTCAAGATACAAAAGCCCCTCTGCAGCTTGAATCAAACCTTTTTAGCGCAAATCAGAAATCGACCTCACATGGAGGTCTTGCAGAGAGGATGGCTGCCAGGGCTGGTTTCGGCGTTCTGAAAATCGACACATCTCGCGTCAGCTCTTCTGCGCCAATTCGGTCTCCTGTGACAATACCACCTGGTGTGAGTCCAAGAGAGCTTCTTGAGTCACCGGTTTTTCTACCCAATGCCATCGTAAGAATCTATATAACACCTATTGAGATAGCCATCGTTCTTGGTTAAGTCATACATAGTGCAACATCTAGGGCTATTTTCCTTTTTTAGATCAAAGCATCTTTGGACTATTTTCCAACCTCGAATGCATTTATTTCTTTTACAACTTTTGAAATTCTTAAAGAAAAAAAGAAAATTTAAAAGAAAAGGATAAAATAGAGAAGATGGTCCACTCCTTCCTAGTTTCTTTATACTGTTTGTGATGTGAACCCGTAAATTTTTATGATATCTGCAGTCACAACCTTCTCCTACAACTGGCAAGTTGCCATTTTTGATGCCTAATAACTTTAAATCAATGATACCCCCGGTCCCCAAGAAGGCTGAAGATCACTCACGTGAAGACTCTGCATTTTCCTTCCAGCCCGTTTTGAGGTCTAAACCCCCAAGTTTGTCAACTGTGGACAAGGTATGCTTGCTGAAATATTATTGGCACGTCACCTACATTCTGTCATTTCCGTTCCTTACCAATGCATTTTCTTTGTCTTGTAAATTTGACATGCCAAACACATCTTTCGGTTCACAACGCATTGGCCTGACAAAGTTTACACTTTCCAGAGTTTAAGTGCTGTTCACCAAACCCCGTCCTTAGCAAATGATAGTCAGCAGGAGCTAAGTCTTCAGGCTAACACAACTCATACACGATAACTACCTCTACGTGCGAAACATTGCTCGCCGTTTCCATCGGAATAAGACAGCGGCATTGCTTATGAAATTGGACATCTCTAAGGCCTTCGACTCGGTGCGCTGGGACTATCTCCTATCTCTCCTGCAACATCGAGGTTTCCCGCAACGTTGGTGCGATTGGATCGCCGCCTCCCTCTCAACATCCACATCCAAAGTACTACTCAACGGCATACCCCTCGATCCAATACCACACGGTCGTGGCCTTCGACAGGGCGACCCCCTATCACCGCTTCTCTTCGTCCTAGCAATGGACCCCCTGCCACAGCTACTCTCGGTTGCCACGGGCCGTGGACTCCTAAGCAAAGTGGGGGGCCGTGTGGCAAGATTTAGGGCATCACTCTATGCGGACGACGCGGCCATCTTCATAAAGCCGACAGTGACGGACATGCAGAATCTAAGGCAGCTGCTGCACTCTTTTGGCCAGGTCACAGGCTTGATCACCAATCTTCAAAAAACAAGTGTGGCGCCGATTAGCTGTGGCGGCATGGACATTGAAGAGCTACTCTCCAATATGCCTGTAACACTTGCAAGCTTCCCAATGCGCTATCTAGGCCTGCCATTATCAGTCACAAGGCTGCGGAAAATTGAATTCCAACCTCTCATCGACAAAGTGGCCAGTAGATTATCGTCCTGGCACGGGAAGAACCTCAACCTAGCAGGGAGGATTTGTCTGACCAAGACAGTGCTGACTTCGCAGGCTATATATCTTCTATCAGCAATCAAAGCTCCTAAAGAGGTGCTGGAGGACCTGGACAAAATGAGGAAACGTTTCCTATGGGCTGGCGACAAGGCTATGACGGGAGGAAAATGCAAAGTCAATTGGACACGCAGTTGCCTCCCCAAGGACAGCGGCGGCTTGGGAGTCCTAGACCTTGAGAAATTTGCTCGAGCCCTGCGTTTACGTTGGCTATGGCACGAACGAAGATCACCCGAAAAAGCGTGGGTAGGCACCGGGACCCCATGCGACGAAGTAGACCGCCTGCTCTTCGCGGCATGCACAACGATAACATTGGGAGACGGCGCAAACACTAGCTTCTGGCATGATGGGTGGGTGAAGGGACGCCGCCCGAAAGACTTGGCTCCGAACTTGTTTCTTCTGGCCACTAACAAGCGGACAACGGTACAGGAGGCGCTGACCAACAATGCTTGGTTAGGGAAGTTCAATATCTCGGCGGGCATCGCATTAACACACATTCAGGAGCTCGTCGTCACACATACAAACGAAATGCTACTGTGGCGCACGTACTCTAAAAGACCAAAGTTTGCTCCCAAATTCGGGAACTAAACAAGGCCATTGTTTCCAATTCCCAGTAAACAGACATCTTGCGCGAGAGTAACCCCTTTGCTGTTTTCTCCACCGGCTAGCCGGTTGTAACTATCTCCTTCTTTATCAATGAAATTGGCACATTTCGTGCCGGTTCGTTCAAAAAAAAAAGGCTAACACAACTGCAACCAAGGATGAAACTGAGGAAAATCTTGTTAAACCTAGCACATGTGATTCCATGCTAGATAACGATCATCCTTCCCCTGCCGATGAACAAGAAGAGAGTGAGGAAAACCAAAATGGAGAAGATTCTTCAGTTCCAGTTATTGCGCCTGCTGAGGATGGATATAACTGGAGAAAATATGGACAAAAGCAAGTGAAGAACAGTGAGCACCCAAGGAGCTACTACAAATGCACTCACCCAAATTGCCCGGTCAAGAAAAAGGTGGAGCGTTCTCAAGAGGGTCATATAACAGAGATAGTCTACAAAGGTTCTCACAGTCACCCTTTACCGCCTCCCAACCGCCGGCCAAGTGTCCCATTGTCACAAGTCAATGATTTGCAAGCTGATGGCTCCGAGAGCTTTGGTTCGAAGCCTGGTAATAACACAGAAACCTCACGGGGAATGGCTCCAAATGACCATTTCCAAGATGCGCACAGTGGAGTTCTTGAACGAAAGCTATCCAATTCTCTTACCACAACAGAGATTGTTGATACATGTGTTATGGAGTCCCAAGAAGCTGTAGATGTCTCGTCAACACTATCCTCCAATGAGAAAGATGACAGGGCAACACATGACATCATTCCCTCGACCTATCATGGAGATGAAAATGAGACTGAATCTAAAAGAAGGTTTGGGTCTTGTGACGAACTATATAATACAAGCATACCATCCTGTTAAAACCAATGCTCATTTGTTCCTTTCAATTTAAGCTGCGTGGCGGCGCGACGCACCGCTCCGGGCAGCGGACTCGCGAGCGGTGGGCGAGAGCCCACGGTTTTCCGAAACAGAAGGCTGAAACTGCTGCTGGGCTCCTCAGGCCGAGGACACAAGTGGCGCCTTCGTGGGCCTCGAGCCCAGCAATCCGGTATAGATATATATATGGGCTCGTCCAAGAGTTTCCGTGGACCGGTTTTCCGCAAGCCATCAAAGCCACTTGACTTTTGATGTTGGAGATTCGTGCGACCAATATGAACCGCACGATCTCCATCGTCTTCTTTGGGGTGATGCCGCCATGCGCCGGCGAGCGGGCGGAGCGGGAGCCGGCGAAGGGGCGGGAGGTGAGCGGGGGCAGCTCGGAGGCATCGGTCGCGGGTGATGGGCGAGGCCGGCGGCGGCGGGATTAGGATTAGGGCTTCAGGGTTGCCACGGGGGGGCTCCAATGGCTGCCGGCCATAGAAAAGAAGAGGGGCGGAGGAAAGGTCCGGTGGCGGCGGCTCGTCCGGCGGCGGAGGTGACCACGTCGCCGGCCAGGCGGGGCCGGACAGGCGGTGGGCGGTGACTGGCGACGCGGGGGGCGGCGAGGCCATCGGGTTAGAAAGGACGGGGTCGACGCAGCACCCACTGGCCGGGGCAGAGGACGAAGGGGCGGATACGGAGGACGAGGGGGCGCGAGGAGGAAGAAGGAGACGGTGGGCCTAACCGGAAGCCAGCAAGCTTAACTGGCTTCCGTGCGCCATATAGGCGCCCACTCATTGGCAAGGGGTCTTTCTGGCATAATTTTCTCACTATTTCATGACCTTCGTCACTGTGGAGAAGAATTCTAGCAAATGGTGGGGTTACATCTATATCTATCTAT